>OZ035998.1:37953558-38068558 GCA_964035015.1 Corallium rubrum
GACATAGAAAATAAAAAATTGCAGGTACCGAATTTTAGAAAATCATTGCTGTTAAAGTTGAAGGAATACAACAAGGTAAAACACTAATTGCGAAATTACTCAACGCAATATTCATAGCTTATTTTATAGGAATAAAGTCGTAAATTCTTCTATAAAATAATGGAATGGTTTTGCTTCTTTAGCATTAACATAAATCAGGAGGAAGGAAACGGCGTTGTATATAACCGTCTAAATCCATAATAGAAACAAGTCCTTCGAAATCCGCCATTGCCGAACCATTGTCGTTTGTTTACAAATAGATTATCCCAGAGTCTCGTGTTTCTGGCGATGGTCATACGAAATTGGAGTGGCTGGGCTCGATCAATTTTGCCTCATAAAATGAATTTTCAACGAATTGATCATTACTAAAGCGACATTGTCGTCCAAATGTCCAATAAAAAGATGCAGCTTCTGCTTAACTATAGTTGATTAAAATTTAATCAAGCGGTCCTTGTCCCTCTTCTCCGTCTTCGTTATCAAGCTAGAAAACAAATATACATGTATATTAGAGGGGGGAATGTTTTAACCCTTACAAAAATCATTTTTTCATTCCAAAAAGCATTTTACTGTCAAAAGGTTTAAAACAAAAAGTATAGGGTGGGTTAATTATAAAGATGTTTCTTCTTCAAAGTTCAGTCTGAAATTTTTCTTTCATATTCTTATAGCTTTATTCTTTGTGCATTTGTTTGCAGTGCACTTCATTTGTCTGGGCTAAATCAATTCGTAGGAGGCTCAAGGGGAGACTGGGGGAGCCTTGGCCCCAGCTTGTATGTTCAGAAAGGCCCTGCCCATTGATGGCGCCCATTTAGTTACCGCCCCCATCTAAAATTCTAGATCCGCCTCTGGGTAGTAAGTCGGATACAGGTTTGTTACACTGGAGCATAGTTAGTGGAGGGGGATGGTTTGGAAGCTACATTGTCTTTCAAGATTATGCAATGGTCATGTTGATGAGTACAATAGTTCATGTTGGAGGAAGGCAATTGTCAACCTCGTACCCAGGGCCATTTGTAGGGAACTGCGCCAAGATGGCGAATAAAAATGGCGGGAACAAATGGCCCTGGTGGAGGCTGGCTCAAAATGCGCAGTATACTGCGCATTTTATTAACTAGAACTCAGTTCTTTACACAGTAATTATACCTAATTACACCTAATTATTGCATGGTTTAAAATATAATTTCCTGTGCCGTCTGTAGGAACAACCGACAAGGTCAAAATACAATTTTTTTAAAAAAACCCAAAATTAAACCGTCTGATTTACGCCATAAGCTCTTGACCAATCAGAGGCTGAGATAGCCTAACCTCCACCAGGGCCACTTGGGTTGTAAGTTCATGTCCAAAATAACCTGAGTACTTCATGAAAGCCTTACCCCAACACCCCCCTAATCCTAACCAATAAATTCGTGCATATTGGACATGGACTTATTACCGCCATTTGTTCCCGCCATCTTGACCCAGTTCCCTACAAATGGCCCTGGGTACGAGGTTGGGCAATTGGTTGAAGAAAGGAAATTCTATGGACACGTGACGACGAAGGACTACCCAAACGTTGGTATTGGATGACTGCTTCATTATACAGAAAACACAATACGTTCAGTGACCGTGAAATTAGACAAATTGAACAAAAGCATGGAACGATGACTTTTGCCGAGTTTCCAAACCATCCCCCTCCACTAACTATGACTGGAGTTTTTCGTTTGTATGTGTATGGTAAGATGACAAAATACCTGGTCCATATCTTTGGCCGTGAAAACTTTTCCCAATAAAACACGGAGCGGGATCATTAGCAAAACAACAAGTGGAAAAATCGGCGAAATAATCTTGAAACTCTTCACAATCCAGAGAATTACCACGCAAAAAATTTGAATGAAAGTGAATGTGTAAACTTTAAATAATGGCACCTATAATTTCAAAGAAAAAAAGATTGCACAAAGATAAAAAAAAAAAAAAACTTGAGAAAAAAAAAGAAAAGAAAACACTGTTTATGTCCGCCCTTGCGAAACAATGTCTTCAGAAACGAACGTTTTTCTTTTACTTAACACCTCTGAAGACATTGTTTCTGTTTAGCAAGGGCGGACAAAAACAGCGTTTTCACTTTATATATTTATCTATTTTTACTCTCGCTCATCCTTTTTACACCCCCTCCTTTTTGCTCATCGACTGTTTGAATAGCAAATGTCTTTCGCATGTCATTATTAATTTGTTATTGTTATTTTTGTTTTTATCTGATTGGCTTATTTTTGGTCACATGATTACCTTTCGTATATAAGCTCATTGTTTGTTTACACTCTTTACGTTTCTCTCTGACGAAGGGCCTTCGCTCGAAACGTTAGACTCCTACGTTCTCTGTTTCGGCAGTATATCTAACCTTAAAATACTCATTAATAATTCATGACGAGAACACAAAAGAAATCAATACCGTAGCAGTGGTTGTAAATAGGATACAGCATCGTCCTGATTTACATAAACTTTGTTTTTTTTACAAAAACAGACCGTATCCCCAAAATACTTGGTGAACTTGATTACTTAGATGCATTTGTATTTTAAGAAAGATACAGCATTCGCAGCCGAGTTGTATCTGATTTACTACGGCTCGCTTGCAGCTCGCCTTGTAAATCAGATACAGCTCGGATGCTCATGCTGTATATATTACTATATTCATTCATTATAACAATCATGTAACACAAGGATTCTTTAGCTGATTAAAATAGGGTAATTTAAGATCATGACATCATTGTAATATATTGACGCATGAATAGGTTGTCGTTCACACAAAGGACATTGTCATCGTGTGGCATATATCGTTTTCAATGTTGTTGCTCTTGTTGTTATCGCTTTCGGAATCTTAAAATTCCCTTCCAGGTTGCTCATTGTCCACTCATACATAATTTAGTCTTCAGGTTATTGAATTCACAAAATTTTTGCAAACAACATGTCCGGCAAAACCCTTAATCGACCGGCACGTGACGCGTCTCAGCCAATAAGAACACAAAATTTTAAGGGAAGTAACTTGTGCCATATAATAATATTAATGAATTTTTGGTGAAGCGCGACTTGGGGTTACGGCAATGGAGTTATGCATGAATTGGGTAAAAATAGTAGCTATTAAGTATTATATATATATATATATATATATATATATATATATATATTATATTATTTCGAGTATGAAGTTCGCATGTCATTAAAACGAACCAGATCGCGATTTATCCTTTTCTCTACCATCTGAGTCCCAGCAGCCCAGTCGGCAGAGCGTCTGTCTAGAAATCAGAAGGTCGCGGGTTCGAATCCCTCCAGGGATACTCAGACATTTTTCTGAGTATAAAGCTTGAGAACAAATTTTACTCATATATATATATATATATATATATATATATATATATATATATATATATATATATATATATATAAACATATTAAAATAGTAACTAACGTTTTTCATATAAGGTATGTCTGGATGTTGTCCTGGAGTCATAAACATTAAAAAGAACCGTTCAATCATTTGAACGCCAAATAACGCCACAACTCCCATGTATAAAACCATGCCAGAAAATACAGCTTCAGGGATGTGATTGAGATAGGAATTAAGAAAAACAGCGAGACCTATAAAAGTAGGCCAAAAAGAGAAAAAATAGGTCTTCTTTAAAATTTTAATATTCAGTTTTCATACTCTGATTATGTATTTTGTGAGTTATGATTGGATAATTTGCACCACGCGACACCCTGTTATGTCATGGCAATGCTCAGCCATGCACGGTTGCCAAATTTTTGAAATTATGAAGCCATAGCGAAGAACACAAAACATTGAATGGCTTGAAATACTGGATAAACTAGTAGTTTAGATATTTTAACTTACATTTCCGTAGATCAATAAAATAAACTTACTTTGTCCTGTCCACCTTCAGCGAGTTGAACAACATGAGAGATGAACTGTCAAAAGTAAGTATATTTTATTGATTTACGAAACAATAAGTTAAAATACGGCTACCTTTTCCAAGTTTATATAACAAATACAACATTATCCACTGTAAACCTAGTGTGAGGTTGGACCACCTGTGCTTCAACAAACGTGAATTTGTCAAGTTGAGAAACTGAATTGGAACAGAACGATATTTTAAAAACATGTACACTTCTGTTGCCACGACAGTAGTTTATATATTAAACAATCAAGTTAATCTGTCTTTCTGCGACAAAACGTACTCACCAACTAGAATTCCTGTAAACAGGAGTGTAAGCCTCTGTTCTCTGATTTTCACCACGTGACTTTTAACACCTGGTGCATCAAAACTGCTCCAAACTTTAAGGCTGTCTAAATGAACAGAAGTTTCTACTGCCGCAAGACACATCCAAGGAAGACCAAAGAATGATGAAAATAAAACCATTACAGCTACAATTAGAAGATTAACGTGGAAACCTGACCCCTTCCGTCCTTGTGTTTGCTGTTGAAACGATAGATGAGGTATAACGATTAAATATATAGTCGGTTGGTGCAAAATGCCAATCAACACTGCACAGCAAAAAAACGTTTTCTCTTTTTCTTTTATTCTTTACTAGAATATAAATCACAAATGCATAACAAAACTCAAAAGCATTGGTTTGGAAGCAGACAAACCTGTGCAATACAACAGATTTGCGATCTTCAAAGGCTGATATCCCGGTCGAGCGTACCAGCATCAGACATGCTATTAAATTTTATCCGCATGTTTTCTCCTCGGTAGGCGGGATGAAAACTGCCATATTAACGTACAAAGGTCTTCATCTCGCTTACCGAGCCAGCTTGCTTACCGGGACCATATGAATTCAACAAGGCCAATTAGTCCGAAACTGCATCTAGAACATGTTGTAATACATGCATGATTGACAAAACTGAAAATAAATTTTTACCTTGAAACATTCTAACAAAGTGATTTCACTTTCGATGAAAAGGAGAATAACCGTCAGCAAAGCTGGTATTGCGGCCACTGGAATAATCCAATAAGAAAAAAGTCCTGTCGAAATCTTCTGGAAATCTGGAAAGATAATGCGATCCCTGTTGGGAGAGGTTGGTTTTAGTCCATCGGGGATGCTAATCGTGTTAAGATAAACACTGAGAAAGTATGTAATGATATTCATGACGTTCACTGCAAAAGGAACACTAAAAAAATTCAGCAACCGACGGATCTAAATAATAGTAAAAGGAAAATTAGTTTTCATTGGTGCTATAGAAAAGATAAAAAGCATAAACGTAAAGTGCTGTGCAGGCAGTGTTTTGGCTAGGTAGCACTAAGGGCCTGTTTATATGGAAGCGGGTTACCCGGCCAGCCGAATTACTCGGCACATGGCAAGTTCCCGGGGTAGAGCTAACACTGCCCCCCCCCCCCACCCCACCCCCCCCACCCCCCGCAATGTTTATATGAGACAGGCTGGTAACTCGTCCTGGCGAGAACTCGGCACTGGCAGCCGGGATCTCGGCAAAGCGGGATTAAAATTTTCCCCATATAAACACATTTCCCTGGGTAACTCGGTATAGCGGGATGAATTTTCTATATTCCTGGTTTATGTCACTTTTTGTTGATGCTAATCATCTCAAATATTACGATTTGTGCGAGACGATGGTACAATGGCTGCCATGCATTGTTCTGTGGTTCTATGGCAAACGTCCGTATTGCTTGTATAGCAAAGCGAAAAGGCGGTGAACTGCTGAGGTTTTAGCAACAAAATTAAATACTGATTTTAGTTTACCAAATTTTTGTTTTAAGCTACGGTTACACACACCGATTTAGGTCGCCGATGTGTGTCGCAATGGCTTTGCGAGAGAAACCGGCACCTGGCTACACACGCCGATTCGTGTTGGCGATTTGTGTCGCAATAGCGTTGCGAGATAAATCGGCGTGTGTATAACATACTCTTGCAACGCCGTCATGCATTGCAACGCTGATTTTCGCATGCCTGAAGCATTGCAAGTTTCTTATTCGGCCGGGTCAAAAACTTGCAATGTTTCAGGCATGCGAAAATCGGCGTTGCATGACGTTGCATAGGCATGTTACACACGCCGGTTTGTATCTCGTAACGCCATTGCGCCACAAATCGGCAACACAACTCGACGGGTGTAATCGTAACTTTACTTCATATTTTGTTTTGACCCTCATTGCATTGTTGCAACATTTAACATATAAAGACCTGTGCTTGCAGGAAAATAAAAGGATGAATCTTACCCTTGGTGAAAAGAAGCGCGTCTTTTCAAACAAGCGAAATCCCAAAGCAATACCAAACGTCGCAAACATAAAAATGGTGTAAAGAAGAGCTGTGTTTGGTTTCTCGTTGTTTTCATTCATTGTTGAATTAGAACTAGAGTTAGCGAAATGCAAGCCATAGTATTTACGAAGAGGGTGTTTCTTGAATACCTATATACGAGAAGTCATCATCATCATCATCATCATCATCATCATCATCATCATCATCATCATCATCATCATCATCATCATCATCATCATACTTTATTTATCCACGTAACACTTAGGAGTACAAGACTCGTTAAAACATGCACGTGCGAAGTAATAATTTAAGTTTATATTGAAAAAGAAGATTATAAAGTTTTTACTGTACAGCTAGTCAGAGCCCCTTTCCGACCTACACGCAGGCTTCGGGGGAAGGTCAGTCAGGTTTTGAACTGGTCCAACAAGTTCTAGTTTATGAAAGCAGGAAAATAGCAAATAACGCGTTAGAGTCTGGGCCCAAAATAGTATCTTGGCAACCGTTCACGCATGCTCAAAAAGAAATATCCAGTTTGTTGGCAGAGCCCACTCCCCCCCCCCCCCGCCCCCGAACGCCCGAAGCCTGCGTAGGTCCGAAAGGGGCTCTGACTCACAGGATATCGTAAGTTAAACTCAGAGAAAAACTCTGAGCTCCAGACGGGACTCGAACCCACAACCTTCCGAATGCCAGCCGGACGCTCTCACCATTGAGCCAATGGATTGGTAGAAGTTGTTTTCGATATTTATACGCCTGGGAACTAGTCAAACCTCACATGTACCGTGTTGGGCTACAAGTCGCATTGTGTCAGTCTATTCTCAGTAAATGTTTTTTGTATGTTATTAGTGTTTTCAGCTTGAGTTGGTAAAGTTTTACAAACTTGTTGGTAAAGCTTCACCAACTTTACCAACTCAAGCTAAATTAATAATATATGTACAAAGAATATCATAATAAAAATTGTTATATGCATCACTATCATCAATATTTGTTACTGATATTTTCATCAGACAATAATTTAACAAAACAAAACAATTTAAGTACTGTTTAATAAACGAGCAGGAGTGTTTTATCAGATATAAAGATACGAGACGAAGCCGAGTGTTTTTATATCGGCTGATAAAACACGAGCTGCGAGTTTATTGAACGGCTTCAAAAACGAACCACTTGGTAAGTTCATTGGCGTAGTAAGTTTGAAAAATAACCTTGTCTAAGCCGAGAAAATCAAAGCTAAAGTTTATGTAAATCAGGAGATCTTTATCACATATAAAGACACTGATTAAACTTTAATTTCTTTTGAATTTTCCTCATGAATTATTAATGACTTTTGAAGCGGATATACATTATTGTAAGATCCCAGCACAGGGGCCAAGACCTTAGCTTATTATTAACTATGCGGACCGTGAAACTGATTATAAACCTTCTATGATCCCATTATATACGTCAATCCCAAACTGTTAAAACTCTAGTTAATTAATATTGTTTTTACTGTACAAGATTTCGTAAGTATAGTTAAACTCAGAAAACTCAGATCTCCAAACGACACACGAACCCAAATACTGGTTTATAGAGCGTCCGACTAGTACTCGAAAAGTTGTGGTTTCGAGTTCAATGGGGAACTCAAAGTTTTCTGAGTTTAAGTACATACTTACGACAGCTTGCATGCACAGCAAAAACAATTAAAACTTTAAGTCGAAAATGTTACAATTTATATATGGACCACGAGACAGCGAGACGTACCTTAACTAAGTTTTTGATTCCTTCGTACATAAACAACAGTGCGACAAGAACGTGTAGGATTTCCTCTGTGAACCTCGTGCAATAATGTATCCAATGTGTTTTGTCAAAAGCCAAGATAAGAACGAGGAATACGAAGATCCACATTCCTGTCAAGAAACGAAACTGAAAAAAGTCCAACTCCAGTACTTCAGATGCCTAATAACAAAACATACAGTTAGCTAGCGTTATATGTGCCAGAGTGGATAAACGCAAGAAACCTCTTTTTTCCCCACCAAACTAGCTATATACTTAAATGTCAACACATAATTCAAATAAGACGGTGGAGTAGTCCACTAATAATGCAACCACCCTTTTCTTTTACTTGTTACATTATTTCTACTTTGACAAAGGGCTTTGGACGTTTGTATTTTGTTATGTTAATTCTTGGAAGTTTAATATTTTAAAAAGTACTGAAACAAAAGTTTTCAAAATTGAACAACAAATCAAAAAATTAAAATGAAAATACAACTATGACGTCAAGACTTCCCAATTAATTAACTAAACACTGTCTGTCTGTCTGTCTGTCTGTCTGTCTGTCTGTCTGTCTGTCTGTCTGTCTGTCTGTCTGTCTGTCTGTCTGTCTGTCTGTCTGTCTGTCTGTCTGTCTGTCTGTCTGTCTGTCTGTCTGTCTGTCTGTCTGTCTGTCTGTCTGTCTGTCTGTCTGTCTGTCTGTCTGTCTGTCTGTCTGTCTGTCTGTCTGTCTGTCTGTCTGTCTGTCTGTCTGTCTGTCTGTCTGTCTGTCTGTCTGTCCGTGCGTCCGTCCGTGCGTCCGTCCGTCCGTCGGTCGGTCTGTCTGTCTGTCTGCACTGCACTGCACTGCAGTGCAGTGCAGTGCAGTGCAGTGCAGTGCAGTGCAGTGCAGTGCAGTGCAGTGCAGTGCAGTGCAGTGCAGTGCAGTGCAGTGCAGTGCAGTGCAGTGCAGTGCAGTGCAGTGCAGTGCAGTGCAGTGCAGTGCAGTGCAGTGCAGTGCAGTGCAGTGCAGTGCAGTGCAGTGCAGTGCAGTGCAGTGCAGTGCAGTGCAGTGCAGTGCAGTGCACTGCGCACTGCGCTGCACTGCACTGCACTGCGCTGCGCTGTACTGTCAGAATGACTATACCTGATAAGTAGAAGTTTCAAAAATCAACATTGCAGCTGTACCAGCAATTACTGCCAATGGTTCTGTTCCAAATAAAGCCATAAGAATACAAGATAATGATGTGGCCCACAGCATTTCAAAAGGTCCCAGATTATTCTTGGTGTATTTAGCAATTACCTGACCATACGTTAAACACATTGCTGTTAAACTTATTGCTAAATAAAATAACGATGCAAAACACTGTATATGTAATCCATCCTTGACATCAGACCAGTAAAATGGGTAACGTTTTGCCATTTCTTTACGTAAACCGCCAAACCATTGTCCACTGGGGTGCAGAGGATGGGTATCTCTTGAGCTTTCATCACTTTCTTCGCTGATATCACTACTGTAGCTCGTTATATCGCTATTGATTAGTGTTTCTTCGTCGCTCATTCCTTTTTCGTTGCGTGCTGTAAGAAATGTATTTGAATTACTTTTTAAATGAAATGAAATGAAATGAAATGAAATGAAATGAAATGAAATGAAATGAAATGAAATGAAATGAAATGAAATGAAATGAAATGAAATGAAATGAAATGAAATGAAATGAAAAGGCAAGAAGCAATCTTGAAGAAATCTTGTCAGGAATATTAAAGCCCAGCATATAATTTTAAAAAGCCCCATATTGAAAGAGACATGAGTTATTTCAAACTTTTTATTAAAACTAACGTTTCGTTGCTAATCCTGCAACATCTTCAGAGGGAATAATTATTTACAAGGTTATCTCGACTTATATGCTAATATATTTACAATAACAGGAAATGAGTAACTGAGAGAGGGGTGGAAGTGACAGTTAATAAATTACAGTGTGAAGTAACAGGTATGATAGAATGTTTTCAGTTATGTGTCAAGACAAGTATAGAAAAATATAAAGAAAAACGTGTGTATAAATCAAAATAAGTTTAAAGGAAGAGAACTGATTTTGGCGTTGAGTGAAGGATTTAACTTATTAATAAGCAGACTTTCTCTAAGAAGGAGTTCAAAATTGGAAGAAGAAGAGCTTAGAATAGAAAAATCTGTTAAAGAAACAGGGTGGCCGTTTTTTTTGTGGTGTGCTAAAACTCCAGACCAGGAACTCAAAGAAAGAGGCTTTCCCGTGTAAGCCGAAACTCCCATGTGTTCAGAAGCACGCGTGTGTAAATGGCGAATGGTTTCACCAACATACAATGACTCACAGTCATGACACTTAAATTTATAAACTACGCGTGATCTTAAAGCAAAAGGAATTTGATCTTTAAAACGGAAAAAACTTGAAAGGCGTCTAATAGGTTTAAAAACAACACGAAGTTGAATTTGTGGAAAAGCAGAAGCAAAGAGCTTAACGATTTGTTGGCGAATTTGAAGGGAGTGTTGACCGGTGAACGGAAGTGTAAATAAAATGATACGTTTGGGTGCTATGGTAATTTTAGACGCTGGACAAAAAATTTTTTCAAGAAATTTGCGAATACAACTATCTAAAAATTTGATAGGATAACCATTTTGAAGCATGATACTTTTAAATTTCTCTAGTTCTTCGTGAAAAATTGTGTAGGAGGAAGAAATGTTAAAATAACGAAAAAGTAAAGTCATTACTAAGCCCTTTTTATACACAAGTGGTATGAAACTTTCAAAATTTGTGAAAAGCCCAGTAAACGTTGGTTTACGATAAACGGAAGTTACAAATTTGCCATTCAAGCGTTGAATTTGGATGTCAAGAAAGGAAAGTGAGTTATTGTTTTCAATTTCATGTGTAAATTGGACGCCTTTCAAGTTTTTTCCGTTTTAAAGATCAAATTCCTTTTGCTTTAAGATCACGCGTAGTTTATAAATTTAAGTGTCATGACTGTGAGTCATTGTATGTTGGTGAAACCATTCGCCATTTACACACGCGTGCTTCTGAACACATGGGAGTTTCGGCTTACACGGGAAAGCCTCTTTCTTTGAGTTCCTGGTCTGGAGTTTTAGCACACCACAAAAAACCCGGCCACCCTGTTTCTTTAACAGATTTTTCTATTCTAAGCTCTTCTTCTTCCAATTTTGAACTCCTTCTTAGAGAAAGTCTGCTTATTAATAAGTTAAATCCTTCACTCAACGCCAAAATCAGTTCTCTTCCTTTAAACTTATTTTGATTTATACACACGTTTTTCTTTCTATTTTTCTATACTTGTCTTGACACATAACTGAAAACATTCTATCATACCTGTTACTTCACACTGTAATTTATTAACTGTCACTTCCACCCCTCTCTCAGTTACTCATTTCCTGTTATTGTATGCTAATATATATATATTTATATTAGCATATAAGTCGAGATAACCTTGTAAATAATTATTCCCTCTGAAGATGTTGCAGGATTAGCAACGAAACGTTAGTTTTAATAAAAAATTTGAAATAACTCATGTCTCTTTCAATATGGGGCTTTTTAAAATTATATGCTGGGCTTTAATATTCCTGACAAGATTACGCTTTCCGCCTGGTTCGTCTATTGCTACAATCTTGAAGAAAAGTGGGTTTTTTTTGCTCCCAGCCAATTAAGAAGGTATTACATTACAACAAAATGGTATACGTATGTCAGATCTGTTGTTGTTGTGAGACAACTTCAGGGGCGGACACAGGATTTTTGCAAGGGGGGTGACTATAAGGTGCACAGTGTTTCTTTCAGAATATTTAACAAGGGCGCACGGGGGGGGGGGGATGGCAAGACAGGAAAGGGCAGTGGGGGCAGGGGAGTGCCGAAGATGCGACAAACTTCTACCAGTATATTGTATACCACTGTATACCATTGTATACCATTGTATACCATTGTATACCATATACAATTGTATACAATATACCAGTATATTGTATACAATACGTCTATATAATCTTGATTCTTACTGTTTTAAAATTGGGGTTTCAAATTTACAAGGTATTAGCGTATCATGATGTCCAATCTTATTGCAAAGGAGAGGCCATAGCTACGGCCTGTATCAGTAAGCATTGTTATACAATATAATTTATGCACGTTTTACACACAAGTGACTGTTGTGATTTGTATAAAACAGCTAGTGTATCGCTGTATAATCCTGTATTGGTTGGGACAGGGAAGGGGGGTGTGTGACTAGTAACCCCAGTCTCCCTCCCCCCCCCCCCCACCCCCTGTATCCGCCCCTGAACTTTATCTTTTTACTCTGCCTATATAACTGCGGTTAATAAATGATTTTATTCGTCAAGGTGAAACGTCTCGGCAAGCGTTGCACAAAAGGATTAAATAGTCGGTCGTTTAGTTGCACAAACTGAAACGTTATGTCAAGTCTTTTTATGACGTATTCTGTTGCAGAATCAAGTCTACATAATGCAACTATATGGTATTTAAGTTTGTAAATAGATGGACAACAAGATACCATGCAGAACTAACCGCGTCAGACTGACGCAGTCGGTTAGTTTTACTTTTATACAGAGTGGAACAGTTGGTATAAATCCGACGTTGTCAGTTCCAAACATTTGACGCTGTCTCAGATATGACCTAAACATATATAATATTATCCAAATTATATAACATCCGATATATTGCAATAGGGAAATATGTGGGAGTGGCTACATTTCTCTCAACAAACGTGACACCAGGCATGTTAAAAAGTGTGCGTTTATTCCGTCTGTATAGTCTCGCTATACAAATCGAAATATAATAAGATTTGTCAATTGAGTACTATCGAAATTATTCAACGTACTTTTCTAACGTTTCGAGCGAAGGCCTTTCTTTGGAGAGAACGTTTCTCTCTGACGAAGAGCCATTGCTCGAAACGTTAGAAAACTAACGTTCAATAACTTCGGCAGCACTCAAACCTTACTATATATATTTCGATTTCTATTTCAACACTGCCTATACGCAGCACACTACTTTTGTTTCACTGTAGTCCACTATAGTTAGTTAATTGATTAGCTGGTTGGTTAATTGGTTAGTAGGTTGGTTTGCATGGTTGGTTGGTTGGTTGGTTGGTTTGCATGGTTGGTTGGTTGGTTGGTTGGTTGGTTGGTTGGTTGGTTGGTTGGTGGTTGGTGGTTGGTTGGTTGGTTGGTTGGTTTGTTGGTTTGCATGGTTGGTTGGTTTGGTTGGTTGGTTGGTTGGTTGGTTGGTTTGCATGGTTGGTTGGTTGGTTTGCATGGTTGGTTGGTTGGTTGGTTGGTTTGCATGGTTGGTTGGTTGGTTGGTTTGGTTGGTTGGTTGGTTGGTTGGTTGGTTGGTTTGGTTGGTTGGTTGGTTGGTTGGTTGGTTGGTTGGTTGGTTTGGTTGGTTGGTTGGTTGGTTGGTTTGGTTGGTTGGTTGGTTGGTTGGTTGGTTGGTTGGTTGGTTGGTTGGTTTGCTTGGTTGGTTGGTTGGTTTGCATGGTTGGTTGGTTGGTTGGTTGGTTGGTTGGTTGGTTGGTTGTTGGTTGGTTGGTTGGTTGGTTGGTTTGGTTGATTGGTTGATTGGTTGGTTCGTTGGTTGGTTGGTTGGTTGGTTGGTTTGTTTGGTTGGTTGGTTGGTTGGTTGGTTGGTTGGTTGGTTGGTTGGTTGGTTGGTTGGTTGGTTGGTTGGTTGGTTGGTTGGTTGCATGGTTTGTTTGGTTGGTTGGCTGGCTGGCTGGTTGGTTGTTTAGTTGGTTGGTTTCCTGAATGGCTGGCTAATTGGTTGGTTTCATGGTTGCATACTTAATTGCATGATAGTTGCATGGTTGCTATGTAGGTGAGTATAGGTCGGTCGCGATCGGTCGGTCGAGTATACTATGCATGTATGCATGCAGTTGATTTTTAATTAGTATATATTTCGTAAATATATTTCCGATGTTTTAAATGGTTATATGTTTTCACTATTATTATTTAAAATTTGGTGTATTTTCAATTTCAACTTACAAATTTTTCGGAATCTCGTTTTAATAGGACAATCTCCTCTTTTTGGGAAAAAGGAAAATGACTTTTTCTCCTTTGCTTCTTCTTCTTCATCAGTCTCGTCTTTTCCCGTTACTCCATTGCTTTGAACTAAACCTTTCATCAATGCGATAACCACAAGTTTGGCGCGCACAATTCTCCACAAATCTTTGCCATCGCGGTGCTTAAATTTTCTCATCAAATGTTTCTTCCGACTGATTTCTGAGATGGCTCCAGCAACTGGTATTAACAGCTCTGGTTTCCAGTTTCCAGGTGGAAGCATGACACTTCCATCAATGAATCTATTTGCAGCCTCCACCAAGTCTTTTACAGATTTAGCACGCAATGCATAACGAACAAATGTCTATAAAAATCAGTAGAATGAAACGGGGTAAATACGCATATACATTTACTCTTTCACAATGAACTTAGTTAGAACACCAACAGACAAACGTACAATAAAAACGCCGAACCAGTCAGTAATCGAAGAACCAAGCATTCAATCAACCAATTCAGCCAGCCAGCCAACCAACCAACCAACCAACCAACCAACCAACCAACCAACCAACCAACCAACCAACCAACCAACCAACCAACCAACCAACAGCCAATTTAATCAACCAATCAACCAATCAACCAATCAATCAACCAATCAACCAACCAACCAACCAATTCAACCAACCAACCAACCAACCAACCAACCAACCAACCAACCAACCAACCAACCAACCAACCAGCAGCCAAGTTAATCAACAATCAACCAACCAACCAACCAACCAACCAACCAACCAACCAACCAACCAACCAACGAACCAACCAACCAACCAACCAACCAACCAATTCAACCAAAACAACCAAATCAACCAACCAACCAACCAACCAACCAACCAACCAACCAACCAACCAACCAACCAACCAACCAACCAACCAACCAACCAACCAACCAATCAACCAACCAGCAGCCAATTTAATCAACCAATCAATCAACCAACCAACCAATTCAACCAACCAACCAACCAACCAACCAACCAACTAACTAACCAATCAAATAAACAATTAAGCCAACCAATCAACCAATTTAACCAACCAATTTAATCGATCAACAAACTAACCAACCAATCAACCAACCAACCAACCAACCAATTTACTCGAACAAAAAATCAACCAATCAATTCAACCAACTAATAAGGAAACAAACAAACAAATAAACAAATTCAAATAGAAAAATCTAACGTGGCTGAAAATTATGCATATATATTGCATTTTATTAAACTTCCATCAGCTCAGCAATCTTTACTTAATTTAAAGTAAGATATAATCCATTTGTCTACTTCAAACTACAATTAATAATATGGATAAAAAAACAAAGTGGCAATCTTATATTATCATTTTTTAAATTTTATTATAAAGAAGAGGAAAGAAATTGCATGCCATATTTTGTTGAGCCAGTGTCCATGTTAACTATAAATGGAGGAGTAGGAAGCAAGTTTGTGTTGGAAGGGCACATTTTCGATTCAAGGAACACGTTTTATCATAAAAAGAGCACGTTTCTGTTGCAAAAAAGGCACGCGTTACAACAAAGTCTGACCCTTCCCTCAGCCCCAGGTCCCTACGACGCACCTAGTTAATATAAACGTACAATTTTCCCATCATGAGTAAAAACTCACCTTGTCTTTAAAAAGTGTTGCAGCAGCGCGGCAAACTTGGTAACCATCCATATGTATCGCGTGTTTGGAAGTGACTAAGATGTATATAAACCGTACAGGAAGAGAGATTTCCAAGTAATCCGCGATTGGTTTCTCATTCTGAAAGCGGACAAACGCAGATAGGAATTCATCACGTTTTAAGAAATCTACGGAAGCATGAAGTATCAGTACACTCTTGGATTTAGGATGAACGATTTTTCTTAACTTGATTTGTTCTTTAGTTCTTGGCACACCATGATGAGCCGCATCGTCTTTGTGCATATCAAGTAAAGATGGATGCGAGTTGTCTGAACAAGCGCTTACTTCAACATCATTTAAGAGCATATCGAATCGTCCAGCATGATGTAAAGGATGATGTAACTGATCGAGGTGTGGTTCATTTTGACCAGGTTGATGGAAGAAGTCTCCTATAGGGCTTCTGTCTTCAATTAGTAAATTTTGCTAGAGGAATAGAGTGCATTTTAGAATCGTTTAATAGCAATTGGTTTTGTGCGTTTCCCTTTTAGTTCTTACTCTTACATTCTATTACCTTTTTACTGTCTTTTCTTTGTCTTCCTTACTTTGTCTTTTTTTTTGCATTACTTATTCTTCCTTTTGCTTTCCCTGTATTGCCTAGTTCCCTCCTTTCCTTTCCTTTCCTTTCCTTTCATCTCCTTCCCTTTCTTTCCTTTTCTTTCTTTTTATTTCCTTTCCTTTCATTTTCCCTTTCTTTTTCTTCCCTTTCTTTTTCTTCCTTTCTTTTCCTTAACTTTCTTTTTCATTTATTTTTAATTTTTCTCTTCCTTACATAGTTTTTTAGGTATTACATTATAATATGGCAATTTTACCCAGATAAGTTTTTTTTCCGTGTGCTTTCGATGTTGATCGAGAGCCTTCCTGGCCAGTTTCACCCAGCGATTTCGCACTTCGTTGTCAGACAAACTCCAGGCATGCGACATAAGTTCTTGTCGTTTATGAACTGCCATTTTTAAGAATTGTTGTTCCAGACGAACTTTTTTCTGAAGGCGTGCGGTAGATTCTCCTTGGTGCATCCGAGGTAGAGATATTATTTGCTGTAATCTGACACGGTGTTGAGGCTCAGCGTAACCACCAAGTACTAACATATTAGATATGATGT
Source organism: Corallium rubrum (assembly GCA_964035015.1). NCBI lineage: Eukaryota > Metazoa > Cnidaria > Anthozoa > Scleralcyonacea > Coralliidae > Corallium > Corallium rubrum. The sequence continues at coordinate 37,970,408 of OZ035998.1, forward strand.
GACTTATATTAAAAGCACCGTCATTTACGCTACCAAGTGACACCAAACCTACATTAAGATTTAAATGTAATAGTATGACTTGTACTGAAGGCACCATCACTTACTCTACTAAATGACAATAAACCTGTATATAAATGAAAGTGATAACGCATACAAATACTTCATTTACCATACCATACCATACCATACCATACCATACCATACCATACCATACCATACCATACCACACCATACCACACCACACCACACCACACCACACCACACCACACCACACCACACCACACCACACCACACCACACCACACCACACCACACCACACCGTACCGTACCGTACCGTACCGTACCATACCATACCATACCATACCATACCGTACTATACCATACCGTACCGTACCATACCATACCACACCACAGCACACCACAGCACACCACACTGCACCAAACTTCACTACACTACACTACACTACACTACACTACACTACACTACGCTACGCTACGCTACGCTACGCTACGCTACGCTACACTACACTACGCTACGCTACGCTACGCTACGCTACGCTACGCTACGCTACGCTACACTACACTACACTACACTACACTATTTATGATTTATTACTTTTTGAAAATGATATGTACAAATTAGGCAAGTTAATATTACTAACAAAGATATCTATATACATAGGTTGTTATAAACGAGAAAAGATCAGAAGAATAAGTTAAGACATTATTCTTGAGAAAGTTCATAGTAAAGATGAATAACGAGATATATAGTATAATAAGTGAATAATTTATCCATTATTCACATATGACAAAAAGTTAATTATGACCGTCAACGGACATGTGGTTATAATAAATGCTAGCAGATCCTTGGATTGCATCACTGCAACAAAGCTTGCGGAAAAGCGACTTGTATGAGCGCGTCATACCAAGACGGGTAAGGACGGCTTCGTTAGCGGGATGCCACGCACCAAGAGAACCGATTACAAAACCAAAGACGGAACAGTTCTTGCCTTGGGCGATGTAATGGTCTTTCAGGTGATCATACTTGGCGATCTTTTCTTGTTCCGCAGTTTTGAGAGCGTCGCTATCATTCTCAAACGGGCAGGTGACGTCAATTATTGAGACTTGGTTGTCATCAATGATCACAATATCAGGACGGGAACGGTCAGGGATGTCGGGAATTTGTTGGTCCAATCTAACTTCACCAGATCGGATCGCGTTGGAGAGGCGGTCGACGATTCTGTTGTGACGATCTCGGATCTCAGTCATGTGTTGGCGACAGTGGCAGATTATGTGTGGCAGGGTTTCGGCTTCTGAACCACATTTCCTGCACGAGGTGGAAATATTGGACCAACGGGATTTATTTTGGTTGGTTGGGACAACATTTAGTCTCGCACGATGGATAAATCTCCAATCTTTGAAGCCGATGTTAAGGCCAGTGTAAGCCCAAGAGGAACCATTGTAAAAGCGGTCAGCGACAAGGGCTCTGGCAACTTTGCCTTGGTCAGGAAGAGAAGTGAGTTTCTCGGCAGCATGACTTTGCACGAGGTGGTGAAGGAAACTACAGCAAGATTTTGCCAGGATGGGACCCCTATTGAGGGAAGCGATAGATGGAGCGCCGTTGTCAGGAACAGAGAAAGACACTTTCTGGCGACGACAAGATGATCGGGCCCGAGTCCAAATGGATTGCTTGCGATAGCGAATCTTGTTGGGATGAAAGTTACCACAAGTGGAGCCAGAAAGGAATTCATAGATGAGGGAAGGAGAAGGGTTGTCTTGAGCAGCAAAGCGGACAGATTGGAGTAACTCGGCTTTGGCAATGTGGGAAACAAAGGTGTCAGAAGAGGATAGCATCTTCAAAGCTTGAACGATGACTTGAACATCAACTTCAGCGAGTGGATCGTGAAAAGCAAGACCACCAACATTCCTGGAGGCGAAAATAAAGTGGGATGTGGCTCGGAGCGGTAAGTTGCATGCGGAGCGAACTACTTCAATCAACTTCTTCCGATAATTGACGAGAGAGCGTTTGAGAGGGTTGCCAGCACGGAGAACGTATGTAAGGCAAGGTTGAATGAAGGTTCGTATAGCATCAAGCTTCTGCCATGGAGCTAGCAGGGAGGAGTTGATCTTATCAAGGTCGTTGCAAAGGTGATCAACGAGAGTGTGAAGATCAGAGACATCTCGGATAACACCAATAGGAATGCCAAGATAACGATAATGTTCGTGTTGGAGGAGAGCAGGAATGGTTCTGCCTTGGACGAGGTAATCGATGGGAGCAACATTCGACTTGGTGAGAGTCAACGAGGCACATTTGTCTGGACGGAATTCAAGGCCAAGAAGAGTAGCCGAGGAGCTGGCAGCATCGAGGAGATGTTGGAGATCATCAGACTTTCGAGAAATGATGACGAGATCGTCCGCGTACGCCAGAACAGAGATTGGGGCACCATGATGTTTAGCTGGGCCAGATCGCAGAGATTCAGCTTTCGCAATGACGGAACGGAGGATTAGCTCGATGGATAGATTGAAGAGGATGGGAGATAGAGGGCAACCTTGTTTAACGCCAGCCAAAATGAGGATAGGAGGAGTGGTTCCAGCTGGAGTACGGACTTCAGTGGAAGCATTGGTGTACACATTGCTAATAAGATCAATGATGGATTGAGGAATACCAATGTGAGATAGAGTTGTGGCGATGACACCATGGGGAACACTACCGAACGCATTGCGGAGGTCCAACCAGGAAATGCAGAGATTTCTATTGAGACGTTGAGCATCGGCGACCAAAGATTGGAGAATGAAAGTGTGTTCATAGCAGCCTTCGGAAGGACGGGCACTTTTCTGGGAAGGAGACATGAGGTCATTGGATATGGAGTAAGACACCAAACGATTGGCCAAAATACTCATGAGGAGTTTGTAGATGCAACTCATCAGGGCAATGGGACGAAAGTTGGACACGTCATCGGATGAACCTTTCTTGTGGATGAGGACTGTGGTAGACGTTTTCCAGGAGGCAGGCACATCGCATTCGGATAAACATCTGGCAAAGATGAGTGAAAGGATTTCCCCTTTGGGATCAACAGCTTTAAGGTGGCGATATTCGACTTTGTCAGAACCAGGGGCGGAGTTGGATAGAGAACGGAGTTTCTTAGTAATTTCTGCTGGAGTAGGGTTAGCTGTAAGACTGTCATCAGTGGGGCCAGTTGGGACAAACTCTTCAAGCTTCTGTTTGATGAGTTCAGGATTGCAATCTTTATTGTCGAAGACTTTAGTAAAGAATGCGTTTGCTTCATCGGCTGTGTCAGTGAAGGAAGGCGAGTTGTTGTTAAGAACCTGTCGAGCAGCACGCTTCTTAGAAATTCTGTAGAGACTTTGGATCCTACGAGCGAGAATCGGATTGAATTCAAGGTGACGACGGTTGTTGGAAGGAGCACGGGCGGCTGGACGGTCAGGACGACGAGGAGTGGGTCTGGATTTTTTGGAGGTTAAGACACTGGTTTTGAGGACATCGTCCGCAAAGTCAGAGCATTTAGAAGAGAAATCTTGCCAGGAGGAGTCCGCTGAGAAGACGGGAGACCATCTGTTCTGAAAGTGGACTACACCAGGATTTGAATTGCTAGGGAGGTGAATGGGAGACGAACCATTCGTAGGAATAACAGGGGGGTCAACAATAGTGGTGGGGTTAGGATCAGTCAAAGGTGAAGCAGGAGGTATAAGCTGGGTTACTGGCGCCAATGGGATGAGATCGGGAGAAACAGGTGGCAACGTTTCAGTAGAAGCTTGATGTTGCTGGGAAAATTGGGAGATGGGTGGAAGGGGAGATAATGGAGAAGGGACAATGAAGGCACTGTCATCGTTGGAGAAGGCAGGCGTGGACGGCGATGGCGAGTCTGGATCACTAGGCGGACTTGAGGGTCCTTCTTCGACATAGTTAGTTGGATGAAGTCTAGTCGAGCGGCGAAGAGGAGGTGGCGGAGACGAGTCACAGTGAGATTGGGAGAGGGTGACTTCGGCTGGTTGTTGAGAGACATTAGGTAGATCTTGAGAGACCAAATTAATTTCTGATCTAATAGGCGACGAACTAGAACTGGGATGGCGAAATTTGGACGATTTTTTTTTAGAAATACCATGTTGTCGCAGGCAGTGGACGCTGACGGCTTGGGCGTTTTGAAAATCAAGTTTGCAAATAGAGCAATGGCCAGTGGCGACGAGAAGCGTTGTAGGATGAACGGACTGGAAATGACGCTTGAAATTGGGGAAATTCACAATAATGTTTTCACAAATGCAACAATAAAATTTCTTTCCTTCTGGGTAAGAACGGACAACCGACACGGATTGAACAGATAGATCTTTAACCCAATGACGTTTGGTACGATGAACACTTAGACCAGCTTGCGAGGAAGAGGAAAACTTGCAACTGAGGCAGCGAAATTGTTTGGAACAGTGATCTGAATCGGACGACATTGATGTGGATAGGGGGAAACCCCGCTTCGGCTAAATGTTCAATTGTCAGTACGAAACCTTGACAACGAACAAAAAAGGGAAATCCCCAATACACCACGAACTGAAAAACCGGATAAAAACCAAACCAATAGCACAGTTCCTTTCAAAATATAATCACAATGTAGAGAAAAGTCTAGCGATGGACTTGATATCAATAAAAGGTTGGTGTAGAAACATAAAAGGACAAAATATCGATGAAAATAAACCAGCCAGCTGAGAATAATTATTAACGGCACGGCACCGAACAAAGTTGACGATAATTCAAAAACCAGTAAACTGGAAACTCCGGGAATATAACGAGTGGTAGAACTGATCCAAGCAATCAATATAATTTAAAACGTGGTCCAAAGGAGACGTCCTAAGGCTGTTAAATTCAAAAATTCACGGTTGCACACTACACTACACTACACTACACTAGACTAGACTACACTACACTACACTACACTACACTACACTACACTACACTACACTACACTACACTACACTACACTACACTACACTACACTACACTACACTACACTACACTACACTACACTACACTACACTACACTACACTACACTACACTACACTACACTACACTACACTACACTACACTACACTACACTACACTACACTACACTACACTACACTACACTACACTACACTACACTACACTACACTACACTACACTACACTACACTACACTACACTACACTACACTACACTACACTACACTACACTACACTACACTACACTACACTACACTACACTACACTACACTACACTACACTACACTACACTACACTACACTACACTACACTACACTACACTACACTACACTACACTACACTACACTACACTACACTACACTACACTACACTACACTACACTACACTACACTACACTACACTACACTACACTACACTACACTACACTACACTACACTACACCACACCACACCACACCACACCACACCACACCACACCACACCACACCACACCACACCACACCACACCACACCACACCACACCCCACCCACCACCCACCACAACACACCACACCACACCACACCACACCACACCACACCACCACACCACACCACACCACACCACACCACACCACACCACACCACACCACACCACACCACACCACACCACACCACACCACACCACACCACACCACACCACACCCACACCACACCACACCACACCACACCACACCACACCACACCACACCACCACCACACCACACCACACCACACCACACCACACCACACCACACCACACCACACCACACCACACCACACCACACCACACCACACCACACCACACCACACCACACCACACCACACCACACCACACTACACTACACTACACTACACTACACTACACTACACTACACTACACTACACTACACTACACTACACTACACTACACTACACTACACTACACTACACTACACTACACTACACTACACTACACTACACTACACTACACTACACTACACTACACTACACTACACTACACTACACTACACTACACTACACTACACTACACTACACTACACTACACTACACTACACTACACTACACTACACTACACTACACTACACTACACTACACACCACAACACTACACACACTACACTACACTACACTACACTACACTACACTACACTACACTACACTACACTACACTACACTACACTACACTACACTACACTACACTACACTACACTACACTACACTACACTACACTACACTACACTACACTACACTACACTACACTACACTACACTACACTACACTACACTACACTACACTACACTACACTACACTACACCACATGCTACATCACACCACACCACACCACACCACACCACACCACACCTACCACTCGTCACCTACCACTCGTCGAGAAAGCGTATTGTTCCACATAAGGCAAATAGTATGCGGCCCTACGGAAATGAGTCCCTTTTTCGCGAACAACCAACGAACAAAACACATTTACATATGAGACAAGCCCAAATGATGGATTGGAGAAAATATCTTCAAAAGGTCTATCAAGTAACAAGGAGTTAATTTCTGTTGATTCTCCTACTATAATACAGTACAGAATACCAATCAGAGTTACTTTCTCTCCTAATGTAGTAAATAGTACAGGTCGCAGACGAAATTTGAGTAACCTAATTCAAATTGAATCCACCAAAACTTTGACCAAAGTGAATCAAACAAACAGCAATTCGCGGTATATTGATGTTACAAAAAAAGAAAACTATACTCCTTCTAAGCTCAACATCGCTCATTTAAACATTCGCTCACTAAGAAATGTTGCTCACCTTACCGAAGTCAAGGAACTCGTAAATGTAAACAAAATCGATGTCCTTACAATTTCCGAATCATGGCTAAATTCCACTGTAGCTAATGGAGAAATTGGTATTGAAGATTATAAGATTCATAGACTTGATCGGTTATACAAGAAAGGAGGCGGCGTCTGTGTTTACATCAAGAAAAATATTAAAGCAACTGTTTTAAAAGATCTATCACAAATATCAGAATCCAACTTTCATCAACTCTGGATAAATCTCCAATGTAAGAAAAACAAGTCCGTCATAATCTGCGTGACATACCGACCACCTAACTGTTCCCTCAATTGTTTCGAGAATTTTTTTAAACCTAACTATGTTCAGGCTTTAACCATGAACAAACCGATTTTCGTGCTTGGGGACCTAAATTGCAATATGCTGAAGGATGGTCCTGCTTATAGAGCACTAACAGATATCACGACTGAGTTAAATCTCACACAAGTGATTAAAACCCCGACAAGAATTACAGACACCTCTCAATCACTTATTGATGTCATCTTAGTCTCATCTACCGCCCTTGTACTTGAGAGTGGGGTCCTTAATGCCTCAATCAGTGATCACCTTCCAGTATATGTTTCACTCAAATTGAAGACTCCCAAGATGCCACCTTGTTATATTACAACGAGGAGTCGTAAAAACTATAATCCTTTATTATTTTCCTCCGACCTCGTCACCAAATCGGACCGCCTTTTATCCATATTCTCTGATGCAGATGTTAACACGAAATTAGAATCCTTTAATGATGTTCTTCACTCAACTCTCGACGTACATGCACCCGTGAAAACTTTTAAAATTCGTCGTCGATCATGCCCATATGTCTCGCATGAAATAAAAGAACTTATGAAGTTTAGAGATCAACTTCACCGTCGGTTTCTTCAGACACATGATAAAAGAGATTGGGAGGTCTACAAGGAATCTCGCAATCGCGTTAAAATCAATCTCAAGAATGCAGCAAAAAACCACATCTTCGATGAAGTAAAGGAACACAAGAACAATTCAGGTTCTCTCTGGAAAATAATCAATAACATTATTCCTTCAAAAGAAAAGGAAACGCAAGTCTATAGTAAAGATCCTAAGTCGATTGCAGAAGATTTTAATCACTTCTTCACTTCTGTGGGAAGGAACGCTGCCATGACGGCGGCAAGCTCAGCCAAAGACAATGATATCACCTTGTTAAACCCTTTTTCAAATTTAATAACTTATCCACCAGATCAGCAGTTCAATTTTAGACCTGTTACTTGTACTGAAGTTCAACGTATCATTATGGCAATGCCAAGTAACAAATCACCTGGTCCGGATAAGATAAACATGCGTGTTATCAAAGACTGCCTCCCTGTCATTTTAGGTCCTCTTACACATATAATAAACTGCTCTCTTATGACAGGCATGTTCCCTGACTTATGGAAGATTTCTGAAGTAATACCATTGCTAAAGGACGGAGACCACGAGGTTGCCTCAAATAATCGACCCCTTTCACTTCTTGTGGTTGTATCAAAGGTGTGTGAAAAAGTTGCTCTACAACAATTCAGCTCATACCTAACAGAGAACCAGCGTATATCATCACATCAAAGCGGAAACAGAAGATTTCACTCTACAGAAACCCTAAACATCTTCATTAGTGACACCATGTTGAATGCCATTGATAAAAAGAAGGTAACAGCACTTATCTTATTGGATTTATCCAAAGCCTTTGACAGTGTCAGCCACTCAATTTTATTGCACAAACTGAGCTGTGTCGGCGCCTCGTCCGAAACGGTTAAATGGTTTAAGAGCTATTTGTCAGGTAGATCTCAATACGTGCGGATCGGATCATCTGTGTCATCAACTCTTCCCATCACCCATGGTGTACCGCAGGGCGCAATATTATCACCGCTTCTATTCTGCATTTATATAAACGATCTACCAGCGGCCACACAATCATGTAATCTTGACTCATACGTTGACGATTCAAAACTTTATCAGTCATTCTCTATTAAAGATATGGAACAGACAACAGTCAATCTGGAGGAAGACCTTCACAGAGCCGCTAGGTGGTGTTTTGAGCACCAATTATTAATCAATCCCGACAAAACCAAATTTCTTCTCATCGGCTCAAGGCCCATGTTACAAAATTTACGCACAGAAATGTCTCTGAAATTCTTGAAAAAGACCATCAGTCCGGTACCGTCAGCCAAAGATTTAGGAATCAACTTTGACACATTCTTATCGTTTGACGATCATATCTCTAAACTGGTTTCGACGTGTATGAGTAAATTGTGTCAGATTAACCGTGTCAAGGATAGTTTGGACAGAGAAACATTACTACTAGTCATCGAAACACTTGTAATTAATAAGCTCTTGTACTGCTCTACGGTTTGGTCCAACACATCATCTAAGAATATAAAGAAGCTTCAAACAGTACAGAACTTCGCCTGCAGAATCATTACAAAAACCAGGAAATTCGATCACGTTACACCAGCTCTGCGTGAACTTAATTGGCTTCCTGTTGAACAATTGCTTTTGTACAGAGATACTGTAATGGCCTATAAATGTTTCAACGATCTTGTACCTAGTTATTTAATAAATAAGTTCACCAAGCGCTCTGATATATATAATTGCTCGACACGAAATCATCACCTTTTAGACATTCCACTTTTTAAAACTTCTTCAGGGCAAAGAACGTTTTACTATAGAGCAGTAAAAATATGGAATGATTTAGATGACGATCTTAAGCAGATTACAACGCTTAGTAAATTTAAACGAAAACTCAGAGAACAATTATTAAGAAATTTTTATAGCATATCTTAACCATTTAGGGTGCATAACATTTACTTATGTAATTTTTAAATACAACATTGTAAATATATTCGATACACATATTATATAAATAGTTTTTAATATTTAATCATTGTAATTGAGTGTAGAAAAGCCCTTAGGGGAACACACAATAAAGTATCTATCTATCTATCTACCACACTACACTACATTATACTACACCACATCACATCACACCACACCACACCACACCACACACGTGCCCCACACCACACCACACTACACCACACTACACCACACTACATCACACTACACCACACTACACCACACTACACCACACTACACCACACTACACCACACTACACCACACCACACCACACCACACCACACCACACACCGCACCATGCACACACCACACCACACCACACAACACCACACTACACCACACCACACCACACCACACCACACCAGGGTGTGCCTAAAAACCTTCAGTAACGCCATTTACCGTTTTCAAGAGACTGTCTAAACGTTCGAAGACACTCGGCATCTATATAAGGAAGAAAAGGACGTCCCCAATTTCCGCTCGGCTGAACATTCTCCTCGTATTTTATCCAACGAGCTTTTTCTTTCCAAAATAAACCAGTTTCGTCCAGTTCATTCAACTGTACGAAAAACTAAGAAGACATATTAAAAAATTAAAAGCATGCACTAGTAATGTAAGTAAAATCTCAAGATTTCTTTTATTCTTTTATAAATAAATTCAAAAAGTTTCCCGCAAAGATTTATGAAACTAAACTGGATTAGACATACTGGTTAGACCCAAATGAAAAGAATATTACAAGGGTGTCAAGATTGTAAGACGACGACAGTTGTGCTCAGGAACAGCAGAATAACAGTGTTAAACATCCAGAAACTGTATCTATACTTTGTTGATTTTAAACAGTACGAGGTTTACTTTGAGTGGAGCTTCCCAGTTATTTTGAAATATGATGCGCGCGCAACACCCTGAAACTCGCCTATAAACCAAATAGATTCCCCCTTGTATGGACTGGAAATAAGTTCCAAAATTAAATCTGGTTGGATGGGGTAGTAGTATTTAAACAGGTAACAGCTTGGGAATGACACCGTTCTCGAGCTTGAGACTAAAGTGTGACTAGTAGAGTTGTTGTTTCGGGAATTTGTTGCTGGGTTCTCCGTTTTCTCCGCATGCGTAAAATCAACAAACCGACATGCGTCGTATGACGGTTGCCGGCGTCTAGCTTCGATCACGTTGACCTGTGTCTTTCGCAATACAGACTACAAATAGGGATGATTACTGATTAGCCCCCGGTCTAGGGCCTTTAATAATTATTATAGTTGATACCAGATTTACTTACATTATGAGAATCATGTGATGATAAATCGTTCATTGAATTCTTTCTTTCCCGCTCGGAATCGACACCAAGAAATGTGTCCAGGCATGGCGCAACGACGATTTGAGGAATATCTAAAATATGATCATTTCTTTAAGTGTCCGTGAAGTATTAGCTTGTGCCCCAGATGTAGCTTTAGAGCAATATAGTAGGTCATTTAATGGCACATCGAGGAGAATCGACGAACTAAGATTGATATTGGTGGAACCATGAAACCGAACACAAAGTCATAAACCTCAACCAAACAAAATTTCACTTCAGTTTTTTAAGGTTGTATTTGAAAGAACACCTAAGATAATAAACAAATGGCTTTTACACGCCTTTCAAGTCTTATCCCATTCTTGAGTTATTGCCTTTGCATTTTGCAATAGGCGAGTTTCAGGGTGTTGCGCACGCATCGTTTTGCAAAGGAATTGGCGGGCTCTTGGCGGGCTCCCCACAAAGTAAGCAATGGCAAAGAGACTTGCTAGCGAGCCAACAACAGCAGAATGACAGTGTTAAACATCCAGAAACTGTATCTATACTTTGTTTATCTTTAACAGTATGTTTACTTTGAGTGGAGCTTGCCAGTTTCTCTGAAAAATGATGCGCGCGCAAAACCCTGAAACTCGCCTATTAGCCTGCGCCGCAGACGACTAAATCCCGGTACTATACCGGGGTTTAGTCGTCTGCGGCGCAGGCTATGTATGTGGGAGAAAACAAAACATCAGTTATATCTTTGGAGTAGTTTGACTAAAATGAAGCAAACTCTGGAAATTTTCCTTAGGGTATGGTCTGATTACATCTGCAATAGTGTGGTTTTGTGTAGTTAAACCAATCCAAAGACATAACTGATTTTCGGTTTTCTCCCACCATACGTGTGACGTCATTGTTCAAATTGCATAACTAATAACTCAAGAGTGGGATAAGATTGAAAGGCATGTAAAATCCATTATTCCTTATTTTAGATGTTCTTCCAAATACATCCTTAAAGAACTGAAGTGAAATTTCGTTTCATAGGCACTTTAACCCATATTATGCATGGACATGAACTGATTACCAAATAAATGCTAACATGAATAGTTAAGTAAATAAAAACTTCTTTTCTACCAAAGTTGATCTTTTTAAAGACTTATCTTCTAATAATTACAAGAAACAATCCTATTTAGTACGCGCAAATAATTTTGGGTAAATGTACAATTCCCCATCTTTTTTGGTACGCCGTCAGTTGTAGACCCGCATATAGTCCGCGCTTTTCCACCATGCAAGCGCCCCACTGCCCGTCAACAAAAACTCGTTTGCTTTTACCTTGCCACTGGTTTTCCGTTTTCAAGGTCTCTTTTCCATTTGACTTTTTTGTCACGGATTTGAGTTCAATATTTGACAACAGTTTTTTAGACATCTGGAAAAAATTGAATTGAAAACGTTATTTCTGCTATCGTTTTATAGCTGTAACGCTGTTAACCTTTATGTTATCTACACCACAAACTACCAACTGCGCATGGTCACGAGTTTCTTTAGATTGGTGGCTAATATTAATGAGTCACTATATTCCTGCAAATTGTTTTAGCTTTTAACTCGGGCCTGTAGTCGGGCCGAGTCTAGGTTTCGGCTCGGGTATAACTATCTCTCTAACTCTTTCCTGCCCGAATCGGTCTTTAGTATTTCATTCTGTTGAATGTCGACAGCCAACGTCTTTAAGAATTTCTATACGATAACACAATGTCTATACATAGCAGCACTTATAGTAGCCTACGTGTAGACCAGTGAAGTTTTTTTAGGGGGCGCCAAAACTTAAAGGGGCGCCAAAATTGCCCCAAAGGACACAAAAGAGCGTTAGTCAGAATTTTTTCAGAATCCGATGAGCCAAAGAGAGAAACAAGAGTTTGAGATTGTGGAGAAGCTTGCCAGCTTGGAGATAATGCATTGTCTTTTATCGAGATCTCAGATCTGTACGGTACTGCCTGTGGAAAAAGATCACAGTTCACAGTAACACAACACCTCGCGCCCGTGCAACACCTTTCCGAATTCAGTCGTTCTGACAAGCTGATAACTTCGACTTGGAAGCTAACATAAGCAGTTTCTGCACGACATATCGCATCAACCCATCCCACTGCGCTGAAGAACTGTTGACCTTTGCACTGACCAGTGAAAACACGCATTCGCTCATCTATGTTGCAAGGACGACTGAAAGCCTTAAGTCTCTTTTCCAGTCATCGCAAAAACCAGCTCGCTGCGAGTGTTTGCATGCAATTAAAACCAACTCACAGTGCTTGTTTTATCAGTTGACTTCTTTTTAATGAGATACAAGTACTCGCAGCAAGCTGTGAACTAGTTTCTGCGATGAGTGGAAAATAGTCTTTACTCTTGATGGCAGTTCTTAACACGTTTTTCAAATTGCTTTCATCTCCTTGCACTTATTGCTCTATATTTTAGTCCTGAAAGTCGAATAACAGTCAGTCATGTCACGTATAATAGATATCGATGCTTTTGTAAAAGATGGAAACCTGGGAGCATAGTCAATCGAGATATGGTCTGGCAACTCGACAAACTTCAAAGCGCCTATAATGAGCTGTGACTGTTTTATGTTGAACCGTACCTTACACCGTGCACAACCTTTGTTTTAGGTTTATTAATATTTAAATGTAACGGTTGTGTGACTGAACTGAAACGTTGCTATTGGACAATTCGTTCATTATACTAAAATACAATGTGTTCAGTGACCGTGCACCATGCACAAAAATGCATAAAAGCGAACAAAAAGATAGACCAAAGACTTCAGCTGAGTTTCCAGATCTCGATTGACTATGCTGGGAGGCGCCAAATTCACTGTTGGCCTCCCCTGACGAACAAAGGCCAGCACGCCACTGAAATTATATTTATATATATATATTTTACTGAAATAAAAATTAGATACACGATTTTCTCGTCATATATATATATATATATAGTGCCACTTTAACCCTAAAACTGTCCAATAATGTTTTAATTTTGTTAAAAGTAAGGCTTTAGACAGTGCATTTCAATTTTGTATTTTACTATACCCGTAGTCTATGCTTATGACGTCATTTCGGCAATTTATATGGATATTAATGAGTCAACCGTTTGTTTATGACACTGAACTAGATTTAGATATGCTTAAGCTATTTTTAGTCGAGTAAATTAAATTAGTATTCTTTGGTGGGGTCCTCCATTTACAGCTAAGACCTATAGTTGATTTTACAGAGGGAGAAAAACCGGAGAACCCGGCGAAAAACCCTCGAAGCACAGGACAGACCAACTAAACTCTACTCACATGAGTCCCCACCCGAGAACGGGGTTATTCCCAGACGGTCACCCATCCAAGTACTAACCCCGTCTAACTGGGCTTAACTATTGGTGAGAGGCAGCGCCCTAGTAGCACACGCCACCCGTGCCCCCCGACGCATGTTATTGGTTGATGTCCATTGATTGATATAGTTAACCTCGTTCTGCAAGGAAGAAGTGGAACTAGGAGAGACAATCTCAAATATTGTACAGTCATCAATGTACTTGTATAATGGGAGAGTGGTGGCTAAGTCGTTGATCATTACAAGGAAGAAGAGCGGACCCAATTTAGTCCCCTGAGGCACTCCTGCGTTGATTGACATCCAACTGGACTTGAACTGGCCGAGTTTAACACGTTGATGGCGATCGTGCAAAAAGCACCAGTTCAATAAGATGGGAGGAACATTAAGCAGACTAAGCTTATTCATAAGGATATTGTGTTCAATCCTGTCGAACGCTTTCGAGAAGTCACTAAGACAGGACCTAACCACCGTTCCAGGAGACTCTGTTGCCTGAAGCCACTGATGAATGAGGTGAACCAATGCGTGTGTGGCGGAGGAGTTCTTGATCCCGCCAAACTGGTGGGAATCGATCTGTGGAATAATGTAAGGACAAAGCCATTTAAAAACAAACTCCTCCAGCACTTTAGAGAGAACAGCAGAGAGTGAAATTGGCCTCAAATCACTATCTACGGATTTCGGTTTAGGAATCTTTTCAAGGGGAATAACATCGGCGCATTTCCACAGCGAAGGAACAGAACCTTGACTAATAGAAGCATTAAATCACGAAAATCTTATTATGACTATTTGAGTAATGCAGAATGATATAACAAGGCAGAAGAGTATGTATATATACATGAGCCAAACTCGTGTCTTTTCTCGTCTGCAAGAGATCTGAATCAACGTTAGGATTTGTTTTCAACAAACCAATTATTCTTTGGAATTTGGTTTGTACGAGTTTCAAAAGTATTGTATATATATATTGTGTCGCTTCCGTTCGTGCATATAATCGGCTACTAAACAAACTTTAAAGGAAATAGAATAAAAGTTATAATACTGCATGGGAAAGTTTCCCACGAGTTATTTTTAAACCGTTCTTCTATGCTGTATTCTACAATTTCTTTCCCAGAGAATTGTTCCGTACAGAGAGAATTGAAACTTGATTACACACGCTAGGACGACATTCGTAAGTGGGCCCATAACTGCTACTGCTTTTATGTCGTGCAGATCGACCTTGACATAACATTCACAACTAACAATTACGGAAGATTCCAACCAAGCTGATATTTTAGTCAACGGACTACAACAGTCATTATTATTATATATACAATAATATACCATCAATATTACTCACTAAATCACATCATCACAAATTATATATACATATATATTCTAATAAAAAACATATGCATGTTTATAGATCAACCGACGGATCGTTTTGATTTTTTAAGTTATAGGAACTTATAATTTAATAAACATACCTTTTATATGATATTTCTGTTTGTGTTCATTGTTTTTGTTGGGTAGCGATATAGATATTATATATATATATGTATATATAAATCGACAACCAACCACGTTTTCTCGGTTGCTTGATTTCTTGACAGATTTGAAATGACGTTTATCAGTTGTTAGTTGGCGGTGAAAAGTGAAGCACCAGTTTGATTTGTGGTGTGGTATAGTTCATGTATATAGTGAAACAACGTCAATCAATACCCGACGTTTTCAGCTCATCACAGGTTTCCCCAACTTGTTCCGTGTATCGTTTCGCCCTGGTTGTTTGTTTGACAACTTGTCGTGAGTCAAGTGTTGTTCAGATTCATCCGGTGAGATTTCAATCACATTTCCTGCTGTGTGCATGAATAATGAAGAATTAACGAAGTACTTCGATAGAGCAGATTGCTGGACAATATCCACTTCACAAGTCACTTGTCATTATGTCAAGTGAAAGTTCCAGTCTGCAATTTTGAAATGAATAACTGCACATGTATATATAGGTTGAAAACTGCGGCAAACACATCTTCAATCCAATCTGATTAAATTACCGCCCAATAATATCGATTCGACTTTCGGCTGTGGTTTTTGGGGAGAACAAAGGATTCCCTATCATGCATAAGTGTGACCAAAGATTTCATATAGCTTATCACGCAATTGACATGCATGTCTCCGTAGATTCGGGGTGAAAACGCTAGACCTTTGTACATAATTTGTAATATAATGTTCAGTTGTGTGCAAAGCTCGCGCAGTTATTATTTGGATGGGAAAGCATCGAGGAAACACAGCTGTATGATATTGTTTTCACATTGCGAACAGCAGTTGTATAGGGGATATCGCAATGGGGTGGTCATAAACGTAAAAAGGCGAGCGTATTCTGTTTTAACTGCAACCGATAGTTTGCGGTCCCGTTGTGGACTTTAATTGACGAAAAACAGCTGAACGCTTTACTGATATTGTGGTCAAGCCAACTAATAGTACCTCAAAACATTACTTTTATTATATCTGGTTTTCATTTGGCCGCAGCGATGTCCGTTATCTAGCTGTGACTGCTAAAGCCATTTTTGCGACCAGCAAAGACAAGTGGCGACCTCACGACCATACGTTTTGAAAACATAGGTCGCCCCACTTTGTCTAAGTTGATAGGCGTAAGTATGCCGTCTAGCTGTCGCAGAGATCTACACCATGACCTCTATCTGTGCGACCGCACCGTCACGACACTGCATTTGCAACCAAATCAAACGATGCACTTTGGCTTTAAAAACCAATTATCGACACAACATTTATAATCAACGAAACACGCATGATTTCACAAATGCTACAATATAGATTTTAATCGACGTATAGTGCATACGTAACAAGCTTCCTAATCTTAAATCGGTATTCCGCAATTTGCTTTCAAAGTGTATGATGCGATTTCTGTTATTTGTATGCAAGCAAAGCAAAAATAAACACGCTTATAGCCGTTATGGTTCTATTCTGAAGGTGTTAGGCCTATTAAAACATTGTCATTGCTCCATTGATAAATTATAGGGTCAGTGCATGTAACACATTTTCTGATCAGATTTAGGGAGAAAACCCGTATCAAGTATGAGTTTCTTTAATGTGCAAAGAACTCACTAGTTCTCACCACTTGACCAAACTATAGTTTTGGCTAGTAAATTGGAATATTATAAGAATATGCAAAAGATAATAACATTCGGCAATATCTAAACAACGGCCGCCTTCTGTTTCATATATTAATGAAATATATGTAATATGGACGCAAGTAGTACAACAGTCTAAAAATAACACACAAAGATCAGGAACAGGTCGTTTAGCGCGGAGGCGTATTATGCAGTATTTTCCTAGTATGTACTTATATATAGATCTCTAGTTCACATGGTATAATAATATTATAGCTATATGTATG
Source organism: Corallium rubrum (assembly GCA_964035015.1). Lineage (NCBI taxonomy): Eukaryota > Metazoa > Cnidaria > Anthozoa > Scleralcyonacea > Coralliidae > Corallium > Corallium rubrum. Next base: position 37,988,104 of record OZ035998.1, read on the forward strand.
CACCGTCGTCGTTTGCGGTCTTAATTATTTAAGAGTTTCGATGTATATTAACTACAAATTTGCAATGAAATTATAGTTTGAAAGGCAGTTTGAAAATCTTGCGTTTTTATAAACAACGAGCAATGCATACAAACAGCAATCAAATTATCAAACATAATGAGTTTCTCAAGAATTATTTGCACTGTGTAGAAGAGCGTGCTTGCAGTTGCCGATTGTTCCAGCTTGAATTATATCGGCCTTCACTATGGCGAGAAAACTTTGAGATAACCATCAATATTTTGAGCCAAACTTTGCAAATGTTGCTATGCAACGTTACAAAATGTGAGTTGTCGGAAATGAAGATGAAAAGATAATTTATCCATTAAGTTAAGGCAACAAATTTCTGCAATCAGTTTTTTTCTATAGAACTTGCGCGCAATATATATCGAAGTCCGCGCGAAGAAGTGATGTGGCAACAGTCAATGTCAATAATGAACATCCTCATGCATTTGTGAGCGGTTCTTTTGTCGAGTTTAACATATATAGTCACACCGACTGCATGCATGCATACATAATATAATAAGTTACGCGTTGAAGATTTTACTCTTTTACAATTTTCGCCCACATACAATCAACACCTCGAAATAGAAAAGCGTAGGAAAAACTGATATAGATTTCTGTGTGTGTGTGTGTGTGTGTGTGTGTGTGTGTGTGTGTGTGTGTGTGTGTGTGTGTGTGTGTGTATATATATATATATATATATATATATATATATAGTTCAATATACATATATTGAATATATTCAATATATTCAATATATTGAATAGATTGACCGAGCGTGAAGTCTGTACTATAGTGAAATATCGGATCGACGCTTTTAGTACGGACCGAGCGAGCCCAGCCAGCCGAAGTCCGTGCAGAAAACAGAGGTCCGATATTTCACTAAATACATACCGAAGAAGCGAGGTAAATAAGTAGTTTATTATATTACTACAAATGTTGTAAACGTTCTGTGAAAACTCGACAAGTATTCACCACAATCTTTCTTGCGAACTAAACCAAAATGGCAGATGTTTTCCTATTTTTAAAGTAACCGCAAATAGTATTTAATACTTGTGAGAAGTTTATTACGAACAATGTGACGAACATTTTGGACATTTTAAAAAGTTTCACATAACGTGGGAACTTGAACTATTCCTAACAACATTCATGCAGGCAGGAATGCACGATATACTTATTATTATCCACCTTGTTGCACATACTGACATGACTATCATTTTGTTTATAAAATTTTATTCTCACTGCATGTCAGCGGTCCGGAACGGCCAGGAATCGTGGATTTCACGTCCAATACGTGGTGCTACAATTACTGGGTATACAGACCTTCGCGAAAGAAAATTGTGAATTAATTTTAATGTTTTTAGCTTTAACTGAGGTATATTTAAAGATAAAATACATACCACATATTGCAAAGATAGTAGCAAAGGCAAACAAAATGCTCGGTCTTCTTAAGAGAACTTGTTTTGAAATCACAAATACTCAAGTCAGGATACTTGACACTGGTAAAACCACAGCTTTCTTATGCAACCGAGATCTGGAGCACCAGGAGTGTAAGTCTTATAAAAAAAATCGAAGGTGTTCAGAGGAGAGCGACATTGTGGATTTTGAAAAAAAAGCGCGGGGAGTTGTCCTATGTAGAACGTTTAAGGCTTCTAAACACCATCCCATGCACTTGTATACGACAGAGAAATCAAAGACCTAGTTTTTTATTATAAATGCAAGCATAATATTACAAATCTGGACATTTCAAAGTATGCTCCAATTACTGTAAGCAGGACACGTGCAGGCTCCCCCTCTCTTCTAAAAACGCATTACTGTAAAACTAGCACTTTTCATGGCTCATATTTTGTAAGAATTGTAAAACTGTGGAATTACGCACTTAATTCTGCTTCTTCTAACTCCTTTGATACTCTTTCCACCTTCAAAACTTACCTGCATAAAACCTATTTTAATTTAACCATTACTAACTTTAATCCTGACATATTAAGTTCACAATCATTAACTACAGTTGAATGTATTGTATAACCTTTTTCTATTTTTTCTTTTGTTCCCATTTTTCTTTTTTATTGTATTTGTTGTGTTTTCGTTTTGTTGTTTTGTTTTGTACTTGTATATATTTTGTTTTTGGTTTGTTTGTTTTGTTTTTTTGGGTTTTTTTTTTGTTTTATTTTTTTATTTATTCTTTTTTCTGTTTTACTTTTAATCTTCCTACTCCCATTCTATTATATTTATTTGTCTACTTTCCTTGTTTCTCCGTTTTAAAACTAGATTTAAGATTAGACGGTGAGCACCTTGCATGGGACTCAGTCCCGTTTGTGCTTTACCAGATTTTGGCATATTATATTTTATTTATAATTCGTTTTTATATCACTTCCTATCAGTCATCTTTCAATTTTAATTTTTATACATGTATAATTAGCCTGTCTACTTCTTGTCTGTACAAATGTATGTATGTAAATATAAATTTATTTATTGCCAAAATAAAGCTGTTAAAACAAATGTATAATTTTTCAGATCTTTTCTTTGGTAAACTAATTAAATTCTTTTATTATTATTTTAAGGCAGTATTAAAAGCGGCATTCGCTTTTGCACAGAACTTTTCCGATTTGAGGAGTGGTTTTGTCTGATTGGTCCGAATATTGTTCAGTGTTGACTGAAATAGAAAGCTTAAAAAGCAAAAAGTCGAGTCATCTGATCAAAATCGTCCAAAAACTGTCAGTCTGTAGATTGATATCAGTAACTAAAGTGTCTGGAAATTTTCATGCATGCTTTATTGGATAGTTTTAATCCTTTCATTCGCATTGTTGTTGTTATGCTGTTATATATACGATGCGATTTTTCTTGCAACTTACAACAAATAGCGTGTGAATGTTGCAGGTGTAACATCCCTTATAGCAACTTGCGATTTTATTATCTTTGCCGTGTTGCAAGTTGCAAGAAAGTTCGCAAGTTGCTGAACGTGTAACACCCTTCCTGAAAATTGCGATTTTTTTTTCCATGGGTAAATTTGTATGCAAGAAAAATCGCATCGTGTAACAGTCACTGATCTCTAAAGAAGACTGGATCGAGTAACTCCACAGAATGGAGTCCACAGAATCAGAAAATGAAGCTCGGGAACTGTCGATTTGGTGTGTAGGTAGATCAATACGAAGACGGAACCTCGGGACACAATGCTGTGTTTTTGGTTGTAAAAAGCGGAAAAACAAGTAAATGAACGAGAACAAACTCCATAGCGACATTTCAAACACGCAGTTGGTCCCTTAGTAATGGCGGATTCTAGCTTCATTTTCCAAACAATAGTTGCTTGATCCAGTCTTCTTTGGAGATCAGTGGTAACAGCAACTTTAGTCTGCTTGCGCAGAGAGAGAGAGAGAGAGAGAGAGAGAGAGAGAGAGAGAGAGAGAGAGAGAGAGAGAGAGAGAGAGAGAGAGAGAGAGAGAGAGAGAGAAAGAGAGAGAGAGAGAGATATGCAGACGGACAGTTTGCAAGCAGACAACGTTGTTGTGGAACAACATCTTCTTTTTACTATGTTTAACGCCAGACAATTTTATAGTTACAGCATTAATTAGTGATTAGAAAGTTGTTGAAATTGTTTTTGCTGAGCTATTTGTATGTGTAGACCAACAGTCCACAAACTTTTAGGCTGATGACCCACTGCACAATTTCAAGCATTGTGCCATGATTGATTTCATGATAAATTTAGTACATTATTTGTTGTACATATTTACTATAATTACATGAACTTGTGAAAGTAGCGAACAAAAAATACTTTTGCATTTGGGGATTTCATGTCTACTAACATTGGGTAACAGACAACTGGGTTAACTTGACCAATGTTTGTTGGCAAATGCTGAAAAACTAAGTCGTTCGACTTCTGACAAAATCCTGTGAAAATGTTTTGTACCCTGCTTTTGGGTTGTGACCATAGTTTGCAGACCATCAGTGTAGACAACGTTCAATGAAAGGACAGCATGATTGTTCTATAGTATTGATATACATGTAGTACATGCATGATAACAATGTGACTCCACCAACATTCTGTGTACATGCTGACAGCTGTGACAGTAACCTATTTGTTTATATCGGTTTAAATTTTGCACACGGGGTATTTATCTCAGTATACGTAAAGTTCGTCGAAGTTAAATTTTCGCAAAACTTTGTGGTCGATTTTTTATCTCAGTGACACTTTAGCAATAGGAACCTTCGGAGCCAATGAGAATGCAGGGTTAAGCGACAATGTACCGAATGTTAGTGGATGATGATTTCGGAGCCAATGAAAAAGCAGGGTGGAACAACAACTTACCGAGTGATAGCCGAATACTGTAGATCTGGTCGTTTTCCGAAGTGATTTTAAATTATAGCTTACTTTGCCACGAATCTAATAGTTCGCGTTGAGTTAAGCACTGAATTGGCGAAAGACAAGTTGTGTCACTATATTGTTGCGTCTATATAGTGGTTTTGTATGTGTTCGCGCTGAATGTTGATCTAAAATGCGATCAGAGCGATATTTTGTGTTAATTAATAGTGTGTTGTGAATATGTCCTCGTCGTTTTGTGAAGTGATTTTAAACTATAGCATAGTTGATGAATTAAATGAACTTGCTTTGCTAGTGTTCGCGCTGAATGATGTAAAGTCCGATCAGAGCGACATGCTGTGTTTTAATGTTTTGTGAATGTGTTCGCGCTGAGTTGAGCACTGAATGGCGATCAGAAATACGATCAGACGACGTGTTGTGTCTATATGGTTTGTTGTGTCATTCCGTGTTTAGTAGCTAGTGTTTAGTGTATTGTGAATAGTTTGTTGTTTGCCTTATCCCTAATCATAAAATGACAATTAGGTAAATTGGCAAACAGAAAACGCGGTCGCTAATCGCATGTTAAAAGAATGTCACACTATATCGCTTTCGTTCTAACACGTACATTCATTGATTTGCCTGAACAATGATCAACACGCTTTTGGAATAAGTATTTTATACGCCTGCATATAACTCAAGCAGTGCCAAGTACAGTTGATTTCGGCATATATAAATTTATAGCTAAGACATCTTGGCCGAGGATCTAACATGTCAACTGTACACTTGAAACATGAGTTAAAAGGCTATTCAGATTTCAGAAAGATCTTGATTCGAAGCCAAACGAGCACTCGCTCAGGAAATCGCTAATCGCATTGTTAAAATAATGTCACACTATATCGCTTTAGTTCTATAATCTTTACTATGTTAGACTCTGGTAACACATTGATTTGTCTGAACAATGATCAACGCGCTTTTTGAATAAGTATTGTATACACCAACATAATAACGCAAGCAGTGCCAAGTACAGTTGATTTTTGCATACAAACTTATAGCTAAGACATCTTGGCCGAGGATCTACAGTTGAAACTCTTAAAAGGCTATTCAGATCTCAGAAAGACCTTGATTCGAAGCCAAACAAACACTCGCTCTGTCTTTTCGTCCATGGAGAGCTTGTCGTTTGAGCGAGAAAGTTGAAACGCGTGGTTTTATTTACGCGATGCTGAACTATACTGAATTGAGAATGTTTTACAACTTGCATGTACCGTAGCGCAGTAGATACATGCACGCTACGCGTGCCTATTTTTTAGTTTTAGAGTTTGTTGATACTAAACAATTGTTCGATAATTTCGACCACAATATAAGTTTTAAACTCTCCCACGTTATATATATATATATTTAATTGATTAAGATAGCCGTTTGTAATCTTAATAGTTTTATCTATGCGTGTATAATGATGCATTGTGGTATTTATTCAATTGGTCTATATTATCTCTCTGACTGGATCGACCCCATACCGTTAAATTATGTAAGGTGATTGAGCTCAGAGACTGGCTAGCACGCATGCAATGGTTATCTATACATGTCTGTGTATATATATATATATATATATATATATATATATATATATATATATATATATATATATACTGTTGGTAATGATATAGCATGACAATGTCAAATGTTCTATGAGTATGACGTGCCATTCAGATTTAGGGGGCGTTCACGATCAAGTTGTTTTCTAGTCAGAAATATACAGTTAGAGTCCAAGTTTATTCAATTGTTGGATTTGTCGATTTCCCTTGACAAATACATGCTGTTGCTCGGCAAGAGATTGGATCTCTGTGAATATTAGACTATGATTTTTAAAAGTTAGGATTATACCTAAGAATTATGAGTGGCATATTTAGAAAATTTAATTAAAACGATTACCAAGTCGACGTCAACTCACAAACCAATGAGAAATATTCGCTTAGCGTATAACATATAGTTTCACAGTCTGATGGCTGTCAAGACGAGTCGGTATGGCGAAGTGCATGGTATTGTCAGGCAATTACAATCGAGCCATTCTTGCAGGCTTTGAGTCAAGATGTGATTCCAATGGCGTCACATCGTTATTGTGGTATATAGATTTTAGCTTTTGGTCTATTTACTAAACGACCTTGATCCTTTTCGAGAAAACGGTCATCGCGTAAACTACTTAGCATCGGCTATATAATCTTTTAATTTTTACGATAAGAAAACCGTTGACAGCAATCCGTTCTTTTTATAGTGCATTTAACAAATAGAAAATCCTTTGCGTGTTTCTGTACTGTAATAGAAACCAGGGACGTAGACAGGATTTTAAAAAGGGGAGGAGCCGAAATCAGAAGAAATTTTTTGGGTGTCGGGGGTATGCTCCCGGGTCCCCGGCTCCCCTGGTTACGTCCCTGAATTAGAAACACGAATGACGTCCTTTCAACCGGGAAAACACGAGGCAAAGCCGATTTTTGTCTTGAAGTTAAGCCATTGGTTTATTTTTATTATATATTTTATGTCTTCCTGAACTAAATGCTAATTTAGGAGGATTTTTAACATTCTGAGAGGTGATTATTAAGAACTCTGAAATGTTATAATGGTGGGGTTTCTTGTGGTCAGCTGATCACAAAGGGCGCAAGATAAGTACTTCATCCTATAAGATCATATACCGTAATGGGTAAAACCATCCAGATATTACAACGTTTTATTGTGTTGTCAGTTTATTTCTGTTCACTGGCATTACTGAGTGCTTAATATATAGCTGCTTTGAATGATTAAAAAAAAGTACTCATATTGTAGCACATAATTTACAATAACAGTAGTCAATTTTATGTTATTTTGAATTAATGTCATTTATGATTTTTAGTTTGGGCACCCAAACTGGTGTACCGGCACCTCAAACCTCCACTTAGATCTTGCATAGAAGTCTTTAAATAAAATGTCAGATCAAGCTTATTATAAGGGCATAAATTTAATATAATAAAGTGTACATCATTATAGGAGACAAGCTTCATGTTTCCTCAAAAATATATGACATCAGAATTTTCAGTTTACTTTAGCTTTAAGCCTGGTTTTCATATATCGTAATTCATCGCCGATCATCGGCGATACAGCTTTGCGATGAATTGCGATGAAATAGGATTATGAAAACCGACAAACGGGGACAATCCTCGATTATCGGCGATCATCGACGATCATCGCAAGAACTAAAAAAATTTGTTTCCCCCGATGATCGCGGACTGTCGCCGATGAATTAAGACAAGCAAAACAAATGAAAACCGAAATCCGATGAAATAAGACAAATCAGGACCCAGTCTCTGGAAGAAAACCAAGCACTTCAAACATGCATGAAATTGCCATGATTCTTTGGTTCTTCCCTTGTCTCAAATATTTTTCGCACCCAGAAACTCTTCTTTCTATATTTCTTACACAGTACCAGGGCTACGACGAGTGAAAGCTTCGTAGGTAATAATCTGTTGTTTAGGGGGCGCCCATTTTGACAAAAAAAAATTATTTTCCCGCATTGACCGCGGGTTATCGACGGCGACTGTCTGGGATGATCGGCGATCATCCCAGACAATCCCAGATCGTCGCAAATGTGAGCATCGGCGATGAAATGCGACAAATGAAAACCAGGCTTTACTTAAAATGTACAGGCATCCATTTACATATACATATAATATATATATATATATATATATATATATATATATATATATATATATATATATATATATATATATATATATATGTTTGAAAGTGTAAAAAAGTATATTGCTGAGAACGGGTACACTGTCGAGAATAGTTTTGATAGCGAATTAACGAAATACTGATCGACGTTTCGAGCAAAGCCCTATAAATAAAATAGGGCATATACATTGCTTATATAGAAGTCCTTCCTGTTCACAGTTTACTCTGATGATGGGCTTTTCCCGAAACGTCAGTATTTCGTTATTAAAACTATTCTTAGCAGTTTACACCTCTTGCTCTACACATCTTCACATCCAGCAAACCAGCAGTAATATTTTATGTAGATAAAGACTAATATATATATATGCATTTAAAATGTTTACATTTCAAATAGTATACATTTAAAATAGAATATAGACATAAAATGGTTCAAATGTTATTTACCAAAATTGCATTTAGTCTAAAGGACCATGTCCTTCCTCCTCGTCTTCATTATCAAGCTGAAGAAACAAAAAAAGAATGTAACGATGTCAAAAACAGTAACAGTAATAGAAGTGGTAACAAAAGCCCTGTTTACACGGCCAAAATTTAAGCGGCATCTGAGCCACATCTGACTTTAAGCGGGCTTAAAATGTCCTTGTAAACAGATCGGCGTAAATTAATCGCGATTAGTTTGCACCACCTCAAGGAGGTGGATAAAACTGAGCACGATCAGTTAATCGCGCTTATATAACTTGGCTGTGTAAACGCAACGGCATTGAAAAACGCTTACTATTAAATACGGTGTTATTAGTACGATAAAATGCATTTTTTCGCTCTGCAATCTCGCTATTGTTTGTTCCTTTGTTTGTTTCTTTCTTTTAGCTATTTGACTCTTTCTCGTGTACCGATGTCTTCCGTTGTCCTTTGACGCACGCTACACGTACGAAGCTTCCAAAACCAAAAATATAGCTCGTCCGCCATATTGAATAATGATGTACGTGTTTTAGTAAGGGATTATTAAATGACCGTGTAAACGTACCAAGGTGGCGCATTTTAAGCAAGCTTAACTTAAGCGTGCTTAAATTTTGGCCGTGTAAACAGGGCTATAGTGTGATATGAAGTATCATGAAACCAGCTCCCGTATAGGATTTTCGTGCTTGAAACGGGAGGTTGAGAGCTCGGAAAATTTGAAGTGTATTTTCATTCTCGTACCCGGCAATCTCTGGAAATATGAGCGTTGTGATTGGCTTTACGAAACAATGAAAATAATTCAAACAAATTCAACGAAATAAAAATTTCAATCTACACTTTGTTTGCCATACTACGTACGTTTGATATAATTTGACAAATCAAATAACAGCAATACACTACATTTAAATTCGAAAATATAATACTATAAACTGATATTTATCATGTTGCGATCGTCTCTCAAAACAACAGCCTTCAATCCCATATTCTTTCGTTTCGCCAGTTGATCTTCGAATTCGATGAGTACGTTTAAAACTGAGTTGACCAAAACAACACTTTCTTCCCAGAGTGGGCTGATGTTCCTCGTTTTAGATTGTAGACTAGTCAAACACCAGGGGAAGAAGTTGATAAATATTGAATTTGCCAAATCCGCTTGGCAATACAGCTGTGATGTCTTCGACTCCGCGAACGTCGAACGATGGCTGTTATGGCACCTTTCTGTTCTCTCTTTAACACTAAACTAGATTGTCCCGTTCTTTCTAAAGCATAGCTTCGTTTACCTCGCGATTCATGATGGAAACGATACGATTCTGACACGAGATTTATACACGAGATCTGTTGCAATGATCTGTTGCCGGGGAGGAGGGGAAATGACAAGCCGTTTATACCATGAGTCTGGGCACGAGTTCGGAATGTTTGGAATGCGCCTGATGTCCTGCGTCGAGAATCCGACGCAGAATTTTTGATAGTTTGACGCCTAGTCAACTCAAAAAAACTGAAAAAAGAAACAAAAATCAACTTTAGCATGCAAATCCTACGAAAACTGTTTTGATGACACTTCATACCACACTATTTGGGCTAAGATCAGGGTCAGGAAAGGTCTTCGAGTCATTCCTATTAGCCATGTCTCCGACCCCTCGATCCCTGTATATCGAAAGGTCGAAAATTTGAACCCCACCATTTTCTGATAGTTTGACATCTAGTCAACTCAAAAAATTAAAAAATCAACTTTAGCACGAAAATCCTACGGGGCCACTAACAGTCGAAAATCCTACGGGGCCAGAAATGTTATCACAGAGCAAAAAATGTTATCACGGTAAAAAAGCAGATTTTAACTTTCACTGCTAGGTTTTTCCCTTTGACGAATAAAAATCGTCTGGGATTCTGGGAAATAAGAAAAGTTGACGGTAGCAGTGAAAGAGTTGAAGAATGGTATTTTTTAAGCAAAAATATAGAATTTGGCTTTCTAAACTACAAGAAGAAAAGACTACAGAGATTGCTCAATGGAATAATTATATAAAGACACAATTACAGTTTTTAATAACTACAATCCTGACCAAAAGACAATTTTTACTTGGTGTCTTGGATTGCAGGCACAATGTATATTATTAAAGAAACGAAACACCAACCTGTTGAATGTGTTCTGGGCTAAACACTTTCCCCAACAATACACGGAGAGGGATCATTAATAAAATAACCAGAGGAAAAATTGGAGAAATAGTTTTTATACTCTTCACAGTCCAAAGAACAACCACGCAAATTATTTGTATTAAGGTGAATAAATAAACTTTCAGTAACGGCACCTAAACAATAACATATTAGCGTTGTCTGACGTACGTCTTTAAACATTTCATTTCATTCATTTTGTGTTGTGTTATACAGTAGTGTCATGTCAAGTCATGCCATGTCTTGTCAAGTCATGTCTTGTCATGTGTTACGTGTTACGTGTTGCGTGTTACGTTTTACGTGTTACGTGTTACGTGTTATGTGTTATGTGTTATGTGTTATGTGTTATGTGTTATGTGTTATGTGTTATGTGTTATATTGTGTTGTGTCATGTTATATCATGTCATGTCATGTCATGTTGTTATGTTATGCTATGCTGTGTTGTGTTGTGTTGTGTTGTGTTGTGTTGTGTTGTGTTGTGTTGTGTTGTGTTGTGTTGTGTTGTGTTGTGTTGTGTTGTGTTGTGTTGTGTTGTGTTGTGTTGTGTTGTGTTGTGTTGTGTTGTGTTGTGTTGTGTTGTGTTGTGTTATGTTATGCTATATTATGTTGTGTTGTATTGTCTTGTTTTATTTTATAATTTGTTGTTGTGTTGCGTTGTGTTGTGCTGTGCTGTGCTGTGCTGTGCTGTGCTGTGTTGTGTTGTGTTGTGTTGTGTTGTGTTGTGTTGTGTTGTGTTGTGTTGTGTTGTGTTGTGTTGTGTTGTGTTGTGTTGTGTTGTGTTGTGTTGTGTTGTGTTGTGTTGTGTTGTGTTGTGTTGTGTTGTCTAAATATAGATAATATACATGTAATCTTACACTTTTTAGATATGGAATATCAGGATGCTGTCCCGGAGCCATAAACATTAAAAAGAACCGTTCAATCATTTGAACGCCAAATAACGCCACTACTCCCATGTATAAAACCATGCCAGAAAATACAGCTTCAGGAATGTGGTCTAGATAGGAATGTAGCAACGATGATAACCCTAAGGAATGGATAATTCGATTAGATCGTATACGTCGTACCAGGCATTGTGGTAACTTTCCCCAAAACCTCCAATAAAAACACGGCTAAGAAACGTTACGATGTCACAGGATAGTACATTATGGATGTACATTATGGAATAAATAAATTAACATTCATATATTTTAAATTTTCTTCATGAATTAAAGTGTCACTAAGACGTAAAATTCGTGAATCTAGTATTGATACGAGTAAACTATAATTTCCAAATTAGGAATACCGGCGTTTTCAGTTTCTCAAAATATTGTCTCGTTCTCGAGAGATTTAAGTTTCTGAAACATGTAAATTAAGTGCCTCGTGACGTCATTTTCTCACACAGGCGAAAACAAGATTTACAAAATGAGTAATATCTCTGAAACTATGAAGTAGAAATAATCCAAACTTTGCACAAGTATAGTTATCATAAATGTACACTCCACTATGCGCATCATGTTGTTGCTACGGAAACCGTTTAGAAACACGAGCATTTTTACTAATGTTTACTATGTTTCTTTTCAAAAGAATGATGATTGAAACATTCAAAATACAATATATGTGTGTCTACCAATATTCATTTCAATGCATTGCAGTAAAATAAAAGTAGCGTGCTGCGTAGGCAGTGTAGAAACAACAATCGAAATATAGTAAGGTTAGATATACTGCCGAAACAGAGAACGTAGGAGTGTAACGTTTCTCTTTGACGAAGGGCCTTCGCTCGAAACGTTAGACTCCTATGTTCTCTGTTTCGGCATTGCAGTAAAAGTTGTTTTATGGAGAAAAAATAAATATTTTTGTTTTACGAATGGAAGGCGCCTGTTTGCAAACGGTATCCATGGAAACAACATAATGTGAACGTTGGAGTGTATTTTTTCCCCATAACTATTCTTGTGCAAAGTTTGAATTATTTTTACCTCTTAGTTTCAGAGATATTAGTCATTTTGTAAATCTTATTTTTGCCTTTGTGAGTAAATGACGTAAACTTTAAGACTGTCTGCATGAACAGAAGTTTCTACTACCGCAAGACACATCCAAGGAAAGCCAAAGAATGATGAAAATAAAACCATAATAGCCACAACAAACAAATTGACGTGATTCAGATATAGTATGCAGTTGTTAGAATCTTTGTCGCTACTCACCAACCAGAATTCCTGTAAACAGGAGTGTAAGCCTCTGTTCTCTGATTTTCACCACGTGACTTTTAACACCTGGTGCATCAAAACTGCTCCAAACTTTAAGACTGTCTAAATGAACAGAAGTTTCTACTGCCGCAAGACACATCCAAGGAAGACCAAAGAATGATGAAAATAAAACCATAATAGCCACAACAAACAAATTGACGTGAAAACCTGATCCCTTTCGCCCTCGAGTTTCCTAAACAAAGTCACGAGACAAAACAAATTTAGAAATTATGGGCATGCATGCAGTGCAGTAGCTAGCAAGTTGTAGAAAGTTGGGAGGAAGGCAGTCCCCGGAAACGCTTGAAATCTAGAGTCTCTCAAATGCCATTTCCTGCATTTTGGGAGAAGTTTTAACAGTGCCGGATTAACCTTCCCGTCACAAAAGCCATTTAAATTTGACGCTGGGACAAAACATGTTTTCATCAACGGTGTTTACCCTTAGATGGCAACGACAGTAGTTTAAGCATAGAGATCATATAAATACTAGAGTGGGCATCCTATCTTAATTTCAGCCAACCACGGGTAACCAATTGAACGCCGCCATCTTGGATTTTTTTGGAGGCAAACATTAGGCGCGTTGGTTGGCAAAGGACTGGGTCTAGTACATTTGCCAACCAATTGACTGAAATACCATAGGTAATGGCGGCCCCCATGTGGTTACCAAATTTTCCCGCCAATGCCCCCTCTAGTATTTATATGATCTCTATGAGTTTAAGCCTATTACGTTTGACCATTCTCACGGTCACGGACCCATTTCAAAACAAAAGTCATACCGCTGCTAAAATGCCGAAACTTAAGATCTAAGATCTTAAGATCTTCTTAGTATACAGTAGGTAGGTGATGACCCCAAAAAGACAACACATTTTAGGACTGAATATATTATGAAACATTACTTGATTTGAACTATACGTGCAATCTTGTATCTTGAGAATCATGTTCTCCGCCCGCCAGGGTTACGTTCAGTTTTACTTCAATTTAACCCAAATGAACCAAAACATCTAAAAAATTGATCTGGAAAAAAGGGGGGTGGAGGAGCTACCACCCTGCATCCTCCAGCCATGAAAACAGACGTACAAATGACATCTCACAAGTTGTTCATCATGCATGAGTAACATTGTTGCGAGACCCACGCATAATATTGCATTCACTGTGTGTACATATTGTTCTCCAAAGCCGAGACTTGAACTCTCTGATCGCCAGAGAGATGCTCTTAAGGGGCTATTTACATGAGCCGGGCTGATGAAAGAATTCTGTGACACGAGTCAGCCCGGTTAGCTGGGCTAGCCCGCCTCATGTAAACAGCCCCTAAGCAATGAGCTATGAGTGAGACTCAGATGATTTGATTTTGATGAATCAATGACACCACGGGTGTGCAAACGGTGCAGCACTGTTCCTCGAAGAACATCGACACCGCATAATTCTCATAACCGAGGTTGTTCACCGTGAAACATGCTGTGCAATGTGGGGTAATTGTTGGACAAGTATAAAGGTATAATAGATCTAACATATTAAAGATTTCATTGGATGTTCAAAAATCAAGAAGTTTGTACGGTTTTTCCAGTTCTTGCTGTTTTTATAGTTGTTATAATACTCCGTTCGTAAAGTAAGAACAAGCTTAAGCAAAACTTTACAAACCCGAAGCTAAAAAACCAAGAACATCGTTGAAAAATCAGTATGAAGCAGAGGATAGCGTATATAACATTCTTCCGAGTTTTTGATAATCTTTCATATTAAGAGAAAATCGAGTTTAAATTTGACTTGATTTATATAAAAATAACTAGATTAGATGGTGAGCACCTTGCATGGGTTTGCGCTTTACTGATTTTGGCATATTATTTGTACTTCCTTTTTATGTCACCTTCTTTTAGTGATCTTTCAATTTTAATTTTTAACATGTATAATTTAATAGTCTGTCTACTTCTTGTCTGTGCAAACTTATGTATGCAAAGATAAATTTATTTAATGCCAAAATAAAGCTGTTAAAATAACTGATAAAATAAAAATAAAGTAATTTCTTCCTCCCATGTCAAGTGCTGATTTCCTTTGTCAGTTTCGGCTCATGCAGAAATAATTAATAGTTTGAGATCTTACCTTGAAACACTCCAACAGAGTAATTTCACTTTCAATAAAAAGAAGAATAACTGTAAGCAAAGCTGGAATGGCAGTAAATGGAATAATACCGTAAGATAGTGTTCCTTTGGAAATGTCGTCCATGTCAGGCAGAATGTAGCGACCTCTTTTTTCAGGAGCGGTTAACTTTAATCTCTCTGGAATGCGAATTGTGTTCAGATAGACGCTAAGAAAGTACATGATAGCATTCATGACGTTCACGGCAACAGGAATGCTGAAAAAATTCAACAATCGACGAATCTACACAAAAAAGAGGCTAATTTTACAATTACATGTACGTCAGATGTAGTGTTTTGTTATAACCTAGTTGCTTTTTTCTTCAAATTAGGGACCGCTCATTAATAATGGGAGGGAGGGGGGTGGTGGGTGAGAAATTTCAAAAATATCACTTTTTCTTGAGTCTGAACAGCAAAACTTCTATTTTCAAGACGCCCCCTAACTCCATGCATATCCAATATTTCAACACCCCCCCCCCCCCCCCCCACACACACACACACCCATTTCATTCTCTACACAGCTTCCACTTTCACCAAAAATATTAAATTCGACCAAAAAGGTCTGAAGAAGGTAACCTTCTTGCATCGTTAAAGGAATTATACATAATGCAATTAATACATGAATAAAACTTGTCTATACAAACTGTTTGTATAGTACTGTAATATATAATATGAGTAATACACAGGGACATGTCACACTCAAACAAATTATGGACTGTGCAAAATCTTTAATATTAATGTTATTAAATTTGTTTGTAGTCATCATTGCATGTATATAGTCATATTTTTTATGTATGATTTCAACATGTTGTAGACAAGAGACATCAAGCAGCCCCCTGACATATATTCTTGGGAAATTAGCGCCCCCATTCAAGCTAAAAAAATTGAGACTGCCCATTATCGCAGTGCGCCAGGGTGCGCCGAAGGCGCGAGCACTAGGGAGGCATGCTCCCCCGGAAAATTTTGAAATCTAGAGTCTCTGAAATGCCATTTCCTGCATTTTGGGGGAGATTTTACAAAATTTTGAAAATTATACAACGTCATAAAAACACTAAAATCTACACATTTCAGGTCTTTGTATGGGATATTTCATGGATAATTACTAGATACTGTCAAAAAATTAAGAGAGATATCTAACAGTGCCATTCTATTTCGAATCATCGATATTAAAAAAGAAATAAAATCACAATAATTTTGAGGTGTTTTATTAGTTGTCTTCATTCTTATATTCAAAAGTTTATTTAGGTAGGTTGCCTGCCCTTATGCCAGTAGTTCCCATGAGCCAGATTTCAAATCTCAGTCAAAAACCTACCCCCCCCCCCAAAAAAAAACCCCAAAACAACCCAACTTTTCTCCTCGAATTTGGAGGAATTGGAAAATCGACCTGGGGGGGACGTCCCCCCCCAGTCCTCCCCGTGACGCCGCTAATGACTGATCGCTTAGTAAATATAAATATTTCTACATTCACTATTATACCAATATTTGCTTTATAAATTCCCAACATATACATAGATTATGTACTATTTATTATATAGCAGATCGGTCCGTTTTAGAGATAACCTTTCAACAAGCAATTGGAAATTTTTGTCCCTACTTATATATTTTACTCTGGCTAACGCCAGGCGATTTTACTTGTAAACTGGGGACCTTTTGCAAGAAACTTGCCTGTTAAGGCCTGGCAAAACGCTTTCAACATTTCATTCAACATCGTTCAACATTGTTGAATTCAACCGTGATCCAACATGTTGAAAGCGTTTGGCCACCCCTGTTGAATGATGTTGAACGTTGTTGAATGGTGTTGAATGATGTTGAACGAAATTTGAACATGTTCAAATTTTCGTTCAACACGCGTTCAACATTTCTATTGTTCTCAGTCAAAATGTTGAAAGGTGTTGAACGCATTTGGCCACAAATTCAACTTTGCTGATTCCAGCTTTTGTGGTAGCCCGCGTTCAATTAATGTCATTCATGAATGTTGAATGATGTTGAATTCATTTGGCCACTCGTGCTTTCAACATTATTCAGCATCGTTCAACAATGTTGAATGATGTTGAATGCGATGTTGAAAGCGTTTGGCCAGGACTTTAAAGGTTAAAAATAGAGCATTCAGATTGGTTCATTAATTAGGATCGGAAATTAGCAGTACGGACCGCAACTTATAGGCAAAGTTCGTGAAACTCTAAAAACACTCGTGAATTTAAACCTTAATTTTACTCGGCCTTATACCTATATATATATATACTAGAAGTTTTTATCAAAAGTGAAGTGCTGCGAGTTGCTACCATTTACTATTTAGTAGTAAAATACTTGTTATCGTCCGAAGCATTTTCAATTAAAGAGCTTAAGGTGGCTCCATACAGTTTCTCGAAAAATGGAAAATACAAGTTTGAGAGCCAAAACACGTGATTAAATAATTCGGAAAAAGAATAAAACTAAATGTTATGCATAATTAAACAGTCTGACAATCAAAAACTGTTACCAAATAAATAGCAACAGTTGTTGCTATGGCAACAATGACATTTCAAAATGGCTGCCAATTACCTTTCAAACTAAATTAATTCGAGAAAAACTTTGGTGACCCCCAATTTTTTTTTCATTAAAACTTTCCTGGAAGTGCGAGTAATCACTAAGCCGACTTTAAAAAAATTCTGTAGAACGAAATTTTTTAAAAATTGAGAAACATGATTTTTCTGGAAAAAAAATTATTCCTTCTACAGAATTTTTTTAAAATCGGCCTATTGATTACTCATACGTCAAGAAAAGTTTTAATGAAAAAAAAATTGGGGGTCACCAAAGTTTTTTTCGAATTAAATTAGTTTGAAGGGTAATTGGCAGCCATTTTGAAACGTCATTGTTGCCAAAGCAACAACAGTTGCTATTTATTTGGTAACAGTTTTTGATTGTCAGACTGTTTAACTATGCATAACATTTAGTTTTATTCTTTTTTGGAATTGTTTATGTACGTGTTTTGGACTCTCAAACTTGTATTTTCCATTTTTCAAGAAACTGTGTGGAGCCACCTTAAGCATGCGACGTTTTCCTCAACATGGACATCACGCGTATAAAATCGAGCCATTAAAGAGTGATGGCGTCAGCACTCTTGCTCGAAGTGAAGAACGGCAATCTATGCAGTTTCAGGTTGTTGATTTGCAGCAATAACGGCTGTTGCCATCTTTAATGGCTCAATTTTGTGTGCGTGACGTGAGTGTTGACAATAACGCCGCATGCTTAAAATGTTAAGTGAAATCATCTGGCACAATGGTGTGGAATGTCATATAAAAATTAATGAACAAAGACTCGTATAAATACACTGTCTGCCCCTCGAAATGTCGCTAAGCCTTTTGTGGCCTTGATATATTATACTTCCAGCAACAAATAGAGTTGTGTTTGATATAATAGTATTGTAGAAAAATACACTTCTCTTTAATAAATCAATATATTCCAGCGCCAAACAATGCCAACTTGCCAAGAAACGTCCTCGAGGAAGAAAGACAACGTGGTGTAGCGTAGCGCACAATTTAATGCCTGCCGCTGATCGGTAGACATTGCGTATACCGAAGATCATCGCCCACGAAATCCTAAGAATCGAGCTTGTGAACGCATATAAACTCGGCCCAGACCTCGTCAAGATTAGTGGGCTGCTCGCCTTACGGCTCGCAGCAATAAATCTAATTAGAAGATACTGATCTTGTTCGAAGCTGTTCTGAATCTAAAATAGATTCCTAACCCACAAGCAAGAATATGAGTAATATACTTAATCTCGTAATGAACTCACCGGAGGAGAAAAGAATCTTGTTTTCTCAAACAAACGAAAACCCAAAGCGATGCCAAATGTAGCGAACATGATAATGGTGTACAAGAGAGCTGTGTTTGGTTTATTTAAGACGACACTAGAATTATAACTAGCATTTGTCACGGTAATGTATTCTTCACGAAGCGGATGCTTATCATAGATCTAAATAAAAAAACAAATAGTAAAAAAACATCTGATCCAAAACGTTTGTATATATTGGAAAGTAGGGTTGGTATATACACGAAATATTTATGACATTACAGTTTATCATTCATTTCGTTTCTATCCCACATTCTGATTGGTTAATTTACCTGCAAATAACTAAGTGCAAATAATTTTCTGCTGCAAATAATTTTATGAGCATGCGCACTAGCGGTAACACTGCTGAAGGCAAATAATTTTCGTAAACATGGCGGCTAGTTCTTCAGCTATCCGAGGAAATAATCGAGAGTATTTGGAAGCATCCTTAACGACAATGTACTTCAGAAAAGAAATAGTGAAAAGGAAGTTTTAGTGAGATAAAAAGCAAGACTCGTGCCAATAAAAAGTAAGTTTTACGAAGATTTTAGTATGCCGAAGACAGAGAGAAGAGTGGCGATCTCTTACTTCAGGCATTTCAAATTTTTAACTATTTTATGAATGATAAATCAATTATTGAACTCGTCTATCGCAAAATATCATGATTTGTCAGTGTCTCGCTACTAGTTATTTGCCTCTGTCTTCGGCATCGGCAAATAACTAGTAGCTCGCCACTGACAAATCATGATACTTTGCTCCGACTCGTCCAATAATTGATAAATATTTGTTATACTGTATGGCACACGCTACTTCCAGTAAAATAGCGAGTTCTGATTGGTTGAGACACTTTGACTGGCGCTTGTTATTATTAAAAGCGGGAGCTCTTTATGGCAAAATCTTCTTGCCCGCGGTCTTTCTGTATCAGTCTTTAGCGGTTTGTAAAACCGCTGAAACCAATCAAATCGCAGAAAAATCGCGTTAAGACCGCTTGCGTGACAGAGTCATATAATAATTTTCCGTATATAGACCGGTTCATAGCACGTTTCCTTCGAGGGAAAATTTTTGCCAGTAAATAACCAACTTTTAAAAATTCCTATATACTGTAGCCTCCTCCGCCTGCAACTCTGCATGTGCTCTTATTGGTTTCCGCGCTGGAAAGATCACGTAGTTGCCGCGCCTGCGCAGGAGGCTAAAATATCCCTACAACAACTCTCTCCTCCTCAGGAGGAGATCGGACGATTCCGACATATCTGCGACGATCTCCGAAATCGACGATCTCCGAATCTACGTCATTGCATGTTTCACTCTATTTTGCCGCTGTTTACACATTCAGGGATAGGCCACAAATGAATTGAGGTTTCAATATGGCGTCGCTAATGGAGAGTAGGTCTATCCTAAATCATAGGACTGGTATTATAGGAAAATTATAGTCATAGGAAATTGCTGTGCGGAGACGTAGCCCCTCAGATATTTTAAAACTAACTTCATTCAATGATTTATAAACTCATTCCTTCTAGCCAAAGGCACCAATAAATACAGCATGTAAACGTAATGTAGTAACGCATGCGCCCATCATTCATTGGGACACAATCAGTGGACACAATGTGCCATTCAAAACATGTTTCAAAATTTTCTTCAAATTGTTGTCAGAACGCGAGATATGGTGTTTCAGAGACCCAAAAATGTTCGAGAAGGGTGTGCCCCAGTCTTCCCTAAAATGCTGACACGACAAATTTTGAGACAATAACAAAACTCAACGCCTATATGATGTACATATTTTGAAGCTAAATAATTATTGACCTTGCCATTTGCCCTTGACCACCATCTAAACAGGGTGACAAAACGCAAGTGAAAACCAATTTACCAACTAAAATCAAACAAAAAACAATCAAAGTTTTCTACCTTTAGTAAGTTTTTGATTCCTTCGTACATAAACAACAATGCGACAAGAACGTGTAGGATTTCCTCTGTGAACCTCGTGCAATAATGTATCCAATGTGTTTTGTCAAAAGCCAAGATAAGAAGGAGGAATACGAAGATCCACATTCCTGTCAACCATCTAAATTGCATGAAATTCAAATCCATTGTATCCGCTACCTATATACGCAAAAAACGACCTAATCAATATTTATAGTGAACACAATTTTGTGCCACGCTTTTACACGCATTTTTCCACAAAAAATGCAAAAAGCTAACAATAAAAAAAAATCAAATTTATAACAGATGATACCACGAAAGATAGCGGCTCATCACTAACCCAAAACTTCTCTCCCAATCTTTCGTGTTCAAATGACGTCAAACGTGCCTTTATAAGAGTACATATGCACGGAGCTTTATGTTTTATTTGTTAATCTAATATTAAACTTGATTAATTCGAAAGAAGCATGTTAGCCGTGTTTCTTCCACATCACCAAACATGTAGAATTTCCAAGTGATTATATTTGATAATAACAAAGATAAATAACCTCCGATAACTCATTATATAGGCCTATCATATGCCACGTCAAGACGTTTAATTTGCATAATGAACAAACTAAAATACGTCAAAAACGAAGCAAGGAAACAAAAAACTGCAAAAGATGTTACTTTGTCATTCTTTCAAATAAGACCGACTTAATTTTCGCTTCATATCACTTGTGGGGTTTTAACGTATTTAAATAGAGCAGAGAAAATCAGTTAATAAGTTATTTTGCCGTTCTTGATTTAGTCAAATAGTTTCTGACATATTGACTTCTGAACACGCCAATTCTCAAAAATTTCCGTCGTTCATTTTAACACCTTGGGGGCCTGGGACTCAGGAGTTTTCTTAGTTGGAACTCTCGTGCGTACTGGAAAACGGGTGTGAGCTCGACATTTCGATTTTCAGTCAAATATATGTGTTTTTGTGAATCAATAAGCCAAAACGTAGTTGTTTTGGATTGACTCGTTCCTGAGTCCCAGGCCCCCAAGGTGTTAAATGAACGACGGAAATTTTAGGCGAAAAGCCGAAATTGGCATGTTTAAAGGCTTATATCTCAGAAACTATTAAAGTAAATCAAAAACGGCAAAATAACTTATTAACTAACTTTTTTTGCTCTATTCAAATATGTTAAAACGCCACAAGTGATATAAGCACTTTACACTGCGTGAAATTGAGCGTGTCATGGCCGTATCATAGCAGGAAATCTCCGCAAATTTCACAATTCGAAACATGAAATCTCTGGAAATTCCCTAATATCGTGCTATGATACTGGCACGATACGCTCAATTTTACACAGTGTTAACTCTTACAAGTCGGAACAAAATTGAGTAGAAATCCATACCTGATAAGTAGAACTTTCAAAGACCAACATTGCAGCAGTTCCAGCAATTACCGCCAAGGGTTCAGTTCCAATGACCGCCATAAGAATACACGATATCGCTGTTCCCAAGAGCATCTCAGAAGCTCCCATGTAATTCTTTGTGTACTTAGCAATGACCTGGCCATATGTTAAACACATTGCTATCAAACTTATGGCCAAATAGAGAATAGTGGCTAAACACTGGATGTGTAATCCATTCTTGATATCGCTCCAGTACATCGGGTAGCGTCTTACAAACTCCCGTCGTAATCCACCAAACCAACGTCCATCGGGATGTAACGGGTGTATCTCTGTCAATTCCTTATCACCATCATCATCATCGTCATCACTACCATCAACTGTATCTTCACTTTGACTGTCGTCAGTTTTCTTGTCTGCTCCAGAAATGCGTTTACTCGTAAACCTTCGCCCTGTGTAAATTACGGTACGTCAGTGTAAGTATGTATAGTCTATGTGAGTATGCTTTGGAAAACAATTGTCCTGCGACACTTTATGCGCGTGCAAAGAACCACATCATTTTTATCCCGCGCGCACGGCTTCGTGCAACACATGTTTTCGAAAGCATAAATCAAGCCTATAACACTTTTCTCTCTCGCGATCAAGAATTTCTATTGATCAATTTTTTCTTAGAGGTTAAACAAGTACATTTTAAAATAACAAACTTAAAAACAAATTGCTCTATAACTATATTTTCACAGTCGCTGCCTCTTTCAGTTTTGTATGCTAGCTAAAGTTTGACGTTATCGTGCGGTCCATAAGAATCAAAATGGCGCGGCCCGTGAGAATAAAAATACGAGAATATTACAAGATTATTCAATTAACCGAGAATGAAATCTGTACGAGAAAATATCGAACCAAAGTCTCGACAGCACAAAACAACCCAAGGTTTGATATTTTCCCGTACAGACCAAGTAAACGAAGTTAATAAATCGTTTACAGTTTATGGCTATTTCAAGTTTTTCGATACTTATATTGTATAGGCCAGCCGCAAAATGAGCATATCCGGGTTAGACAGCGGTCCGGATACGGGAAAAACGACCGTGGTCAAGATATTCTCATTTTTATAGACCATGCGTTGACCAACTAGCCATTACAAAGCCATAAAATAAAATTAAATAATGATAAATAAACGACGTAAATGACGGATATACAGTCGGAAAACCGTCAACAACAAAAATAATGAAACGAGAGAGAGAAATGCATGCCTATCAAAAGTTACTTACGAAGTTTACAAAGCTTGGTTCTTATTGGACAGTCGCCTCTTCTTGGGAAATAAGCGGGCGTACTGGCCTCTACATGTTCATCTGTTTCTTTCGTGGCAATGGTGACACCATTCCTTAGATCTCGGCTTTGAACCAAGTCTTTCATCATGGCTATAACACGAATTTTGGTGCGGACGATTCTCCACAGAAGTTTGCCATTGCGACACTTAAATTTCCTCAATGCATGTTTCTTTCGAGTGATTTCCGAGATGGCCCCAGCAATCGGTGTCAGTAGCTCCGGTTTCCAGTTTCCAGGAGGAAGCATGACACTTCCGTCAATAAACATGAAGAAAGCATTTGATAAGTCGGCACATGTCTTGGCTCGTATGGCACACTGGCGGAACGCCTGGAAGGAAAAAGGAGTCTGAAAGTCTGGACAAGGCAGAGGGTAAAAAAGCAAGCCTATGAGTTGTCGATATCATCAACTGGTTGCTGTAGGAGATGACGTTAACAAAATAATTAGGATATATGGAAGGTTAACGAAAAAAATAAAGTGCATGAAAGAAGGAAAAGAAAAAAAAGGAAGGAAGGAAGGAAGAAAAGAAGGAAAAAGGAAGAAAGAAAAAAGAATAGAAGGAATAGAAGGTAACGAAAGAAGAAAGAAAGAAAAGGAAGGAAGGAAGAAAGGAAGGAAGGAAGGAAGGAAGGAAGGAAGGAAGGAAGGAAGGAAGGAAGGAAGGAAGGAGGGAGGGAAGGAATGGAAGGAAGATAAACGAATAAACAAACGAACAAATAAATGGACAGACAGACAGACAGACAGACAGACAGACAGACAGACAGACAGACAGACAGACAGACAGACAGACAGACAGACAGACAGACAGACAGACAGACAGACAGACAGACGGACGGACGGACGGACGGACGGACGGACGGACGGACGGACGGACGGACGGACGGACGGACGGATAGACAGACAGACAGACAGAAAACTTTATTTAAATTCGGAGTCTTATCAATTACAAATTGCTTTTCATAAGAGCCGAATATAAGTTAATTAAATTAGAGAAAATATACAGTATTACAATGTTATATATACAAATAGTTATTATAGTTAGGTTTTGGTTTTGAAAAGAAAGTTTTGGTTTTAAATTAAAAGATTTGTGTTGCACTTGTGGGCCACCGTAATTCTCGCTTGAAAGACGACAAAGTAACTTGATTTTTCAAATAGATTGGAAGACTGTTCCATAAGTTAGCGCCAGAAAATGTGAAGCTTTTTTTTAAATATTCGGTTTTTGGTTTTGGCAAAATAAGATTTTCATTACTTCTAAGGTTGTATTCCCTTCCATGATTAGCATAGAGAAAATATTGCTTCAAGTATGCCGGAGCATTGCCATGAAGAATTTTATGCATAATAATACATTTGTGTTTACTCCATCCAAGTTGGCTTCTTATTAAACTAGATCTGACTTCGTACCCTAATTGGCATATTGTTCGACCAGCCGATTATTTAACTTTTGCAACCTTGTGGCCTGTAACGCTCCAAGAGAATCTCACACAATGTCACAATAGTCAAACAGCGGCTGGATAAGTGAATTGTAAATGGTTATCGCAGTTTCTTTGTTAATAAAGGATCTGACTTGTCTAAGACCCCGTTTACACGATGCCGGTACAATTTGAGAACGGAACAAAATCATGCCGTTTAGGCCTTCCGTTTACACGATACCGGCACAAAAATAACATGAAATGTTATATGCTGTATTTGCATACCGGAACGATTTTGTTCCGTTTTCAAATTGTACCGGCATCGTGTAAACGGCGTCTAAGTCCACCAATTGCCGAAGAAACTTTCTTCGACACTATCTATATGATCTGTCCAAGAAAGTCTCTCGTCAATGGTAATTCCAAGTGATTTGCTTTTCCTTACTCTTTCTATTTGTTTGTTCGCGAGATGTATAGTTGCCAAGTCACTTACTTTATTTAGCGAGCTATCAGATGCAATATACATTTGTTCTGTTCTTGTCACATTTAAACTCAATTTATTTGCTAACAGCCAATCATTTAAATTATTCAAATCAGTATTGACAAACTGAATAAGTTTGGTAATTGATTTACAGGATGTAGTAATGTTAGTGTCATCGGCAAACATTCTTGAATTTGAGTGTTTTAAACAGTTAGGCAAATCATTTATATAAATAAGAAAAAGCAAGGGACCAAGTATAGAACCTAGTGGAACGCCGCATTTAATCGTTTTAGGCGATGAGAGATAACCATTTACAAGACATTGTTGCTTCCTTTCAGTTAAATACGAGTTAAACCACTTCACAGCTTCTGCATGTATGCAACCCATAGATAGATAGACAGACAGACAGACAGACAGACAGACAGACAGACAGACAGACAGACAGACAGACAGACAGACAGACAGACAGACAGACAGACAGACAGACAGACAGACAGACAGACAGACAGACAGACAGACAGACAGACAGACAGACAGACAGACAGACAGACAGACAGACAGACAGACAGACAGACAGACAGACAGACAGACAGACAAAAGCACCCTGTTTCTCACACGCTGTGAGGTATCCATGCAAGTATGACAACAGCACAGATGCATGTCAGAATTAAACTGAATAGAATATTATTATAATTTTGTAACACAACGCACCTTGTCTTGGAACAACGTAGCCATGGTACGACAGATTTGGTAACCATCCATGTGAATAGTGTGCTTGGAAGTAAATAAGATGTACACAAATTTGATTGGTAGAGTAATTTCCATAGAATCCACAATTGGTTTCTCGTTCGAATACCGAATGAACGCAGACAGAAATTGATCTCGTTTTAAGAAGTCCACCGATGCATGAAGTATCACGATACCTTTGGAGTTGTGGTGAACGATTTTTTTAAGTTTCGTTTGTTCTGTCGTCATTGGCAGGCCGCGAGTTTGTACGGCATCAAAGTCAACATTGACGAGGTACGAAACGTTGGAGAACTCAGATGCAACGCTCGCTGTATCAGCGGCTGCATGCGAAGTTAGCAGGTTTGTCTCACTCGTTATTTGTAACACACCATGTTCGTTAAATAAGTACTTTTCAGGACAATTTTCTCGACCCAACATTTGCTCCTATTTTGATAATAAGATATATATAAGTATGAATAATATCGTTGCCAGAAGTATGGACGAATTTTAGCCTACTAATAATATATATTACCGAATACATCTAAATCATATTTCAAATACATCTTTGTCCATATTTTGTAATTGGAATTAACTCTAATTTTCAGGCTATTAAAATTACAATATAAAAATATCCACAACTATTGCGCATGCCTTATTATTAATTTACTATCGCCCAATTGATCGATTGATTAAATTATTAATTTTTGAATGGATGGTGATAAGATCGCACATGACAGCCTGACACCGCTATACGGTAACTTCCTTTATTATGGTATAATAGAATACATGTATACAGTATACAATATACAGTATGCAGTATACAGTATGCAGTATACAGTATACAGAAAACAGTATGCGGTATGCGGTATACGGTATACGGTAAAACAGTATACAGTATACAGTATGCAGTATGCAGTATGCAGTATGCAGTATGCAGTATGCAGTATGCAGTATACAGTATACAGCATACAGCATACAGTATACAGCATACAGTATGCAGTATACAGTATATAGTATGCAGTATACAGTATGCAATATACAGTATGCAGTATGCAGTATACAGTATACAGTATGCAGTATGCAGTATACCGTATACAGTATACGGTATGCAGTATACAGTATACAGTATGCAGTATACAGTATACAGTATACAGTATACAGTATACAGTATACAGTATACAGTATACAGTATACAGTATACAGTATACAGTATACAGTATACAGTATACAGTATGCAGTATACAGTATGCAGTATACAGTATACAGAAAACAGTATGCGGTATGCGGTATACGGTATACGGTAAAACAGTATACAGTATACAGTATGCAGTATACAGTATGCAGTATACAGTATACAGTATACAGTATGCAGTATACAGTATACAGGATACAGTATGCGGTATGCGGTATGCGGTATACAGTATACAGTATACAGTATACAGTATACAGTATACAGTATACAGTATACAGTATACAGTATACAGTATACAGTATACAGTATACAGTATACAGTATACAGTATGCAGTATGCAGTATGCAGTGTACCGTATACCGTATACCGTATACCGTATACCGTATACGGTGCGGTGCAGTGCAGTGCGATGCGGTGCGGTGTAGTGTATTATCTGACCGCACGACACAGCTACGTTTAAGCTATCCATCTATCCATCTATCCATTCATTCATTCCTCTATCCATTCATTCATTCCTCTATCCATTCATTATTCCATCCATTCTTTTTATCCATTCGTTTGTTTATCAATTATTCTATTTATCCATCCATTCATTCATTCATCCATCCATCCATCCATCCATCCATCCATCCATCCATCCATCCATCCATCCATCCATCCATCCATCCATCCATCCAGATCCAGGCGCCCTGGTCCATCACCTTATATATAAACCCTTCCTCCTCCCTCCCCTCCTCCCCCTGTCTCGATTCGTTGTTTCTTTTCCTATACTGTAGTTAGTCGAAGATTCCATTGCCTCAGTCCAACGAAGGACTACATTGTTGTCACTCGCTATCCCTCCCTCCATGACATGTTTTCCCCTCAGTACTCAATACAAGTTCCTCATTCTCGGTATGGTGCGTTACTTCAACTTGGGTAAGTACTCTATTTACTCGTAGTTATTATTCTTAGTTTCCCCCCGTCCTAGACGGGTGACTTTGCAGATGTCGGGATGGAGGGGTTCCAACGGTTCGGGGTCGTGTGTCGTGCCGGCATTCAGTTGTTGCATCGTGCCTCGTCGTTGTCGTCAGAGTATAGTCAACCTCGTTGCTGCCGCAGAGGCCCAATGCCCTGGGGAATGAAGTTGTAGGTTAGCAACTGACTCCATCCCCTCCGATCTGCATTCCGCCAAAGTATGTTAGGTCATGGTAGTGTACTGTGAGCCTGTGTATCGTCATTATTGTTAGTACTAGCTATATTACTACCTTAGCTTGGGGAGCTGCGGAGGTTGAATACCCCTGAGCGAATAGTAAATGTATATACTGTATACAGTAAAAACCCGCATAAAAAACCCACTATTTTTTGACGTCAGGCTGAAATGGTTCTTATATATATAATGGGAACTTAGTGAGAAATCAGGCCAAGTTGGTTCTTAACTGGTTCGTACTGTATTTCTAGTCAAAAACAATTGTTCCTGGTTTGGTGTTTTAAATGATTTGTTTCCTTAATTATTCACATAACTTGAATGTTAACATCCCAATTGTATTTCATATTGCCATTTAACAATAATTTAATTTACTGTCATAACAATAAATATACTGCATATATATATACAATAAAAGGTTGAAAATGTACCTGACATGTCTAATCATATTCAAAACAAAGTATTGTAAGCCTTTTAAGTTTTTTTAAGAACCAGTCTCATTTGTCAGCCTGAACTGGTTCTTGTATTTTGGGTGCTTAATTACCTAAATTTCAGGCTGTTGGTTCTTAATCCACTGGTTCTTTTATGCGGGTTTTTACTATATTGTGCTATACTGTACAGTACAGAGATACAGTTTTATTATAGTTTTTTTACTGCTAGCTACTGTTAGTACTAGTTATACAACCTTAGCTTGGGGAGCTGCGGAGGTTGAATACCCCTCAGCAAATAGTTAATGTATATACTGTATACTGTGCTATACAGTACAGTACAGTACAGTACAGTACAGTACAGTACAGTACAGTACAGTACAGTACAGTACAGTACATTACAGTGCAGTGCAGTGCAGTGCAGTGCAGGGCACGACAGGACAGGACAAGATAGGACAGAGACCAGTTTTATTATTTCTTTATAGATTAATAACGACTTTAATAAGTTACCTTAATTCTTTTTGCATCGGGGTTCTCCTTCCGATGTTGATCCAAAGCCATTCTGGCCAGTCTCACCCAACGGTTTCTGACTTCATTATCCGATAACTCCCACGCACGCGCCATAACTGCTTGACGCCTTTGAACTGCTATTGTCCAAAATTTTCTTCGAAGACGAACTTTTTTTCTGAAACGAGCGGTGGATTCTCCTTGGTGCATCCGAGGTAGACATATTATTTGTTGTAATCTAACACGGTGTTGAGGCTCAACGTAACCACCAAGTACTAACATATTAGATATGGTGTGACTTATATTAAAAGCACCATCATTTACGCTACCAAGTGACACTAAACCTACATAAAGATTAAATACATTAGTACCACTTTAAGACACTTATACTGAAGGTACTATAATCTATGCTACCAAGTGATAACAATCCTACATTGATATTTAATATAATGGTGTCACTTATACTGAAGGCACTGTCATTCAGCAATTGCAAGTGGACACCAAATCTACAATACATGAACTTAAATAATAAATATACTGGTGCAGTGGTGTCATGATCATACAGCCTGCAAGCAGGCTCATTTGGGTGGGTTTGTGCCACTTATACTGAAGGCACCATCATCTGTGCTACCAAGTAATACCAATACATAAGCCTAAAAATAATGTTGTGGTTTATACTGAAGGCACCATCATTGATACTGAACACCACCATTGACACCAAACCTTTCAGTGGCTGCTTAGCCACGAAAGGTGTGAAAATAAAAAACCGAATTCTACAATCAGTTACATCTATTCTAAAATTAATGGACGGGTGTATCTTATAACTGAAGAGACATGTGTACATATAAACGAGTAGTCTGGTCCATGACAACGTATACATGGGTATTCATGCTTATATGTTCTGGTTCGCCCATATATATCAATCAAAATGTTTTACCAGTTTCAATGCAGCGGCTTAATTGTCGCAAGCTTTCACATTCCACATAAGAAAGGAACGGACGTCCCCAGTTTCCACTTGGCTCCACATTCTCTTCGTACTTGATCCATCTGGCTTTTTCTTTCCAAAGTAAACCATTCGAGTTCAACTCAAGTAACTCAATGAAGACCTAAGAAAAGTGTAAAATCGTAAGAAGCACTTGATAAAGCAAGTGTCTTCTCAGAGTTTAATTTACTATTTTTCGTTGCCAAACGGCATTGTTTAACTGACAAAATTAAAGGCGTAAGAAGCACCCTGTCTACCGCAGACGTCTTTTTACAACGTAAAATATATCTGCACGGTACGTATTGAATTAAGACGCCTTCACTATTGTCTATTTCGAAGAACACTGTGTGCATGTGCACCACCACAGTCAGGAAGTAAATAAGTATATTTATATTTATACTAACCCACTTTTAGTTTGACTTTTCTCTTCATATTTTATAAAACAAAAAAAAACATACCGCTCCTGGGCATATGTACTTTTATAAAGGTACGTTTGACGTCATTTGAACACGAAAGACGTATAAAGGCTATCGCCTCGTGCCTTTATAAGAGCACATATGCACGGAGCTTTATGTTTTATTTGTTAAATAATCGTTGCAATTTACAACAAATCAGTAAAAAAGAGTTAATTACATCACTGCAGTGGTCGCAAGCAATTGGTTCATCATGAATTTCTTGTGATAGTTTTGTTTTATTTTCTCCTGACATTTCCCCAACCTTTCCTGAGTTCGGACTTTCTCGAGGCGCCGGTTCTTCATTGCTTGGTTGGACAATTATTTCTGGAATGTCTATAGCACAGAAACACAATATTGGTAAAAATCATTTTAACCATTAATAAACAATTATTGGATGAGGTTGAGCGCCGAAGCTGAAGGCTGATGACGAGAAAGCCTCCGAGATGGCCTCCTACAGCTCATCTTACTGTAAATACTTGTTTTAAATGATATATATGCTACCAAAATGTATTTCTCAAGTGATCCACAATTTATTTGTTATCTGAAACTCGACGAAATCAGAGTGATTAACCTACATCTTGAGATGAAGCTATACTTTGTTAATTCCGCGTACGCATTGCGCACCTATTTTTATCAATCCTGTCCAACAATTCCGCGCCAGACATGGCTTTTTCATAAAAACAAAGCCCTCTGGTCCCAGAGGTCTGTGACAGTGGGAGGCAAAAAGAATGCCTCCTTATTAGCTCAAACATCATGAGCAACAGTTAATTGTCAGCATAGCCAGTGGCATACTCCAAGAGTGGGCCAGGCTAGGCTTATCAGCCCTGTCAACCAATCCGCATCTGAATGACAACATTCATTATTCCACTAACTTCCACACTAGGCCATGCATGTCCACACATTTTCCATGGGTGTACATGTAATTAAAGAGTCAAGGCTGTCACACACTATTTTCACTAGCATACTTGTATGCACAGGTTATGGTTTTCAAGTCCCAGGGTCTAGGATAGGGTATACAAATTGTCTATTTTGGTCTGAGATTGATTAGGTCTGGGATAACCAGATAAGGTATAGAAAATCGCCTTTTCAGGTCTGGAATAGGGTCAGGATTTTGAGGTCACGGTGGTACACCCCGACCCAAAAATTGCCAGAGTACCCCTCTCCCCAGTATGCACAATGTATACATAATTAAACTGACTGAAAAGTTGTTGCAATCCTACTAAAAATACATGTAATGTAAATTTAATATTTGAATTTTATAATCTTCAGAATTCTATTTTATTGAATTCTTTCGCTAAAATGCAGGAAAGCATTTCAGTAATATTAAGCCCTATTAAAATTTCAAAAATTTTCAGGGGCATTTCCCCCCGCCCCAATTGGTCAACCCTGGCTTAGTAATACCACTGAGCAAGTGAGCATAGCACAAAAATAATATTTAATAAAAAATTACCACCAAATAATGTAAGGTTACCTAGAATATGATATGTATACAATGTATATTAATTGTAATAATCACAGTGAAATTAACACCAGTCATAGAAAACCCTGCACTCCCCACCTCAGACATTGGCAGGCTGGTGGGAACATTTACTTTGTTCATATAAATTATGTGAAATGCAATGAAGATACCAGAGGGGGAAATGCACAGTGAACCCCTATATCTTTGACACTGATAGATAATCAACCTTTGACCTTTCAATATCAAGGTTTGTCATCTGTCTGACCACAACTGCTGTAAGACATATGCTTTAACAAAGCATATTGCAAAAACTTTATGCCAACCAACAACTGTTGGCCCTCAGCAATTTCCCACACCCCTACTTATACTTCCAAATATAATACTATACCATTTTCAGAATATTTACTTGGCATGCAGTAGTGGTGATACCCATTTGCTTGTTAAATGCAGTGATAGGGGGGTCAAAACTTTCAAATGACTGATAGTCATATTTTTAGGACTCATATTACCTATAGAATGAACTGCTTGTGGGTTTTCTCCTGTAGCTTTGGATTCAGGTTTTTCTTCTTCAGTTTTCACTTGTACTAATGTAGAGAATGACTTTAGTTCAACTGTTTCTGGTGGCACCAATGCTTGTTTTGAATCAGACATATTTATTCTGTGACCTGACAGTGTGTACTTATTATAAAGATTACAGGGCAAATTCTTTTACAATTCACTGATTATGATGTGAAATCTGGTAGCAAAATTATACTGATGTCATCCTGTTATACTCTCAATAAAGTCAGAAGTTGATCCAAAAACACTATATAAAAGAAAAAGAAAGCAAACATGAAATGTTCTGAGAGTGAGTAGTACATCAACTATGTGGTTATAAGTGGAATAGGAAGCAAACCACTTTATGGACAGTACGTTCAAGATTGATTCAACAGTCTGCGGCTGAGAATTTTAGTCATGATATGCAATCTGAATGTTCATGATATAAAGTATCGATCTTTGCACGACAAATTTGTCAAACCAATGAAAGTTTACGGCTATTTACATCAACCGTGTTACATCTAAACCAATCAAAACAATAAACTTTTAAATCACTTATAACATGAGGCAAATTACTTACTTTCTTCTCGAGACGAAATCGTATATAGTACGAATAATATTACGACCTTGACGTACCCATATAAATTGATACAAATTCCAATTCTTACAATTGTAATATTTATCTGATAAATTGCCAGTCCGCCAAGACACCAACTTCTTGAGCAAAGCGTAAAATTTCAGCGAACAGAATCAGAGGAACAGAATCAACAGCATCTAAAAAATCTATTATATATTAATAATTTGCAAAGTCATGTTACCTGTATTGATTTTATATTATTAAGTAAAGAATAGCATGAATAATTTATGACGTGAAAACGTTGCCACTCAATGAAACAAATAAACGCCTTGCAAATATATATAATATACAACTCCAGCTATAAAACTTCGACTAACAAACTTAAAACAATTAAATTCGTCCGAAAATTCGTCTGCAGCGCGCTTCAGGTTAATAAAATTATAGTATTAAATATATTAAAAATATCTGGCTGCATGTAATAAAACTTTATGTAAAGACCGACCTTTGGGTACGCGGTTGTGTAAACCATGTGTAAACACAAGAACTTTTAAAAAAGATTAAAAATTTAATTAAAATATGATTATTCTATTTATATAATTTTGCGAATATTTATTAAAAAAGTTATGTTGCCGCGTAAACTAATTTGATTGGTCGTTCATTTATAACCGCCAATCAGAAAACTCATTCATATTTATACGTATTATTTTTTATTCTCTCTGTCAGAAATTTCGGGCTGCAAGCAGGTACTGCCTAAATTGTCCATCAAAAAAATATGTTGTCAATCATCCACATCGCACACGCGAGAAAGTAATTATCAAAGAACTTGTCAAAGAAGGTGATAAAAAATGAAGGGAGATGTAGAAATCGTAGCGAAGAGATTGGTACGCTGGGTGAATGGCGTAACGGAGGTAATCTCGACTGCGCATCAAAATGACACGTTCTCCGTTGGGGTAAAACACATTTCATAACATCAGGCTCAGGGTACATGATTCATTTGCATTTTCATTTCATATACATCTGCAAATATGAATTGAAATAAGGTTTCAACCCGACGCAGAACGCGTCATTTTGATGCGCAGTCGAGATTACGAACTGGCTTATTTAAGTGGTATCCTAACGGTAAACCCTACTGTTAAGCGTATAATTCTATAAACTCTAACAGAGAAAAAGAAAGACAAAAAACATGTACTAGTAAAAAAATGTAGACGTCGCTGCACCATACTCGAACTAAAAATAGTATTTAACGCAGCCTTTTACTTATCATAACTGCACTCTCTATTCTTGGGGCCCACTGTCGGCCCCATTTTAACGAACTAGTCACCGTGGGCCTGGACTCTAGCCATGCGGAATATCAAAGATGGCGTCATAAACCGATGAAAGGTGTCGTGAGCAACCGAGCTTGGCTGGCTTTTTGGCATTCTTTTTTCGAACTGGTTTCACTTTCATGAACAAAACGTTATGGATTTCTCCGAGATAGCTGACGGTAAGATACACGTAATACAACACCACTATTACCAATAAATAGCTAGCTTTTTTCCGATGACAATGCATGAATGGATACACATTGAAGAACTGATAATTGCCCCCTTGGCCCCTTCGATGAGAGGAAGCGAAATTCTACTTAGAATAAAACATTTTCTTTAATAGTATTCGGTAACTGTATGTGGTTTGTATGTAATACCTTATTAAAAAATAGTAAACAAATACAAGAAATTCTGCTTGAGACATGGCTTGGAAAATCGGGCACGCGGCTTGTTTTTAATATTAAATGTGAGATATTGATCACGGAATAGAAAATTATTATTTAAAAACCCTGAGCGAAATCAGTAGGAAAATCGGAAATGGAATTCATGGGAATTATATTCTGTGCTTAAGTTGTCATCTTTAAGCGATACGTTTCCAGGGATAGTTTCAAGCATTAACCCTTTATAGTCCATTGGCCACTATTAAGAAATTTATTCTGACTAACACCAAACAATTTTATTTAGCATATGGGAAGGCCTTGGGCTATAAAGGGTCAAGCAACTATGTCACGCTATCTCCTTAACCTTTTATAGTCCATTGGCCACTAGAATTTTGACCAGACAATTTTATTCAGCATATGGGAAGGTCTTGGACTATAAAGGGTTATAAAGTCTACTACCGTTTTTTAGAAGTTCAAGGTCGAATTAATGTTTCTATCAAGTGTATAAAGACCCCTAGGGGTCTGGGGGCATGCTCCCCAATTTTGAATTTCAGATGCCCAGGAGTGCATTTCGGTTATTACTTTGTGTTTTGCGCATGAATATGCATTAGGGTTAGGGTTAGAGTTAGGATTAGGGTTTGGGGTAGAATTAGAATTGAGATTAGGATTAGGTTTGAGGATTAGGGTGTTTTCAGGGTCAGGATCAGAGAATAAAATATTCGTGTGCGAAACACAAAGTAAGCACCTGCATTTCCAGCAATTTCTGTGAGGAATTTTCAAAAAAAAATAATATCTCAAAGTCAAGGGTAGCATGCAGAAATTATAATTTTTTGAAGATAATGATTAGTAGATATTAGATTTAACAATGAAGGAATAATAATAAGAAGAATTCTTAATTCTTATTATTGAAGTAGGTTGTAATGTGGGTCTCATGGCCATCATTATGTTGTGGTAGCATGAATTAAGTACTGTAGCTGCAATCCACTGTCCATGAGCAGTGCAGGTACCTTGTGGATGCCATTAAATGTTGTCATAACATCACAAGAATTTTATTTTTTCTTGGTTGTCTGGATAAATTGAAAAAGAATAATTATGGAAGAAGATTGAGTTTCAACTCAATTGAAGATTGATTATTTTACCTGTGTACCAGTAGTAGCAAAGTGCTTGAAAATATCCCTGGTTTCTCATCTGGGTTAGCCGTCAATTGATAACTACAATGTGGTCACAGAGAGTTTTGGTGGAAATTGTGGAATCAATTTTA
Source organism: Corallium rubrum (assembly GCA_964035015.1). Classification (NCBI taxonomy): domain Eukaryota; kingdom Metazoa; phylum Cnidaria; class Anthozoa; order Scleralcyonacea; family Coralliidae; genus Corallium; species Corallium rubrum. Next base: position 38,024,411 of record OZ035998.1, read on the forward strand.
GTTGACTATTATAGCCTTATGGTCATACAATAGGGCTGTTTATATGACAAAAATTTAGCTCTGGATAATATAAACAGCATCTTACAGCCAAATCAGACGTTCTTTCCCATACGATCTTGCAATATTAATGTTCAGCAACATTGCAATTTTTCTAGGTCAGTACCAGTATTACAAATCTCTGGTTTTGGCTTTAACAGATAATACTGACTTTAACCTAGAGTTGCTCCCAATTAATTGATTAATCGATTATTTTTTCATTTTTTTCCACAATCGATTATACTTAACAATAATCGAATCATCTACCTGTATAACAACCCTGCACAGCATGATGCCAGAATGATTTAATCTTGTTTTGTTAAACAGATCACACTAAACATTGTCTCTGTCTTGTCATGTCTCTTGTATGAACTGTGAGAGCGTGAGAAAGTGTGCAATCTATAACTGTGATTAAACAGTGATTTAAAAGGTGAATAGTGACTGAATTGTTGGGTGACAACAAGGGAGGCAATCTCCAACAAATTTAGTAAAAACTTTATAAAAAGCTCCCTCTTCCTTTGAATGGACAAACCACCATGGACATGTCGTATGTAATTCATGACATATTTAATCAATACAATTAATCGATATTAATCGATTGTTGACAACGATTAATCAATTACAAAAATGAACTGATGGGAGCAGCTCTACATTACAGTTGATTTCACATTACAGGTTACCGCCATGTGTTGCGAAGTTCGTTGGGAAGTTCAGATATTCGTTCAGAAGTTCAGAATTACGTTGCCAAGGTTGAAAATCATCCAATCAAATTGCGAGCTTTGGATCAAAACTCATTCTGATTAGATAATTTTTCAACCTTGGCAATGTAATTCCGAACTTCCGAACGAATATCTGAACTTCCCAACGAACTTCACAACACACAGTGGTAAAGTAATGTGAAATCAACTGTAACCTTGATAATTCTTATCAAAAAAGCTTCATTCAATAATTGCTTAATATTATTTTTTCAAATTTGTTTTTAGATGACTTTTCAAGTTTGGGATTTGAATTTGGTAAGCATGGCCATGATTGCCACTAACAGTAAATAAGTTTGCAGTAGTAATACAATTACAGTACATGAATGCTGGCAATAAAATAATTAATAGCAAAATTATGCATCAGGGATTTTGTTACCCAGTGCAGGAAACATTTCATAATTTTTTGTATTTTGCAGGAAACTTTTGTCATTTTATTTTAAGTCGAACTTGAAATATAAATTTTTCAAGACATTTTCATACAGGATCGGAATCTATAAAATTTGGCTGTGCAGAAAATTTTGGTTTTTGCTACCAGGAAGAAAGACCCCTTTCCAGCATTTTTATTATCTCTGTCACTGCGTGCATCTTGTGTCATAGACATCCAAAATGTTTTAGTAGTTTTAGTGTAATTCACAGTAACATACCCATGAGAACACAGGGAAATTGTCAGAGTATTTATCAAGTAGAGATTATAGATGAACCGATTACGAAAATTGCCTATTACTCAAGCAGATTATTTGGTGGCCAATTAATACAAATAATCAGCCAATTAATCGGCATATGCCGATTAGTGCTATTTTGTTGGTTACCAGTCCCTGTGCAGTTTTGCAATCTTGTAAATATAACGGAAATGTTTCGTGATGATTAGTTTTGCGTGTTTTAAGAATCAATTTTGGTATGCGCTACACTATTAGCAGAGAAGAATTGCAATAAAAAGTCAAAAAAGGAGACAAATCTTTGTAATACAACAATAAATTGTTATAATATTTATTATTAGCTTATAAAACAGTAAACAGTATACTCAATTCTGACACACACATTGCAAAACCATTAAATCAATAATCAAAGTTTAATTTTAGCAAATTGTAATGTAAAAACAAAATACTATCCACTTTATGCAGTGCTAGCCTGTGCCGTTTGTCTGTGGAAATGTTCCCTGCTTCGCTAAACACATGCTCTGAATAAACACTTGAACTGGGAGGGCTCAGATACTTCAGCACAACTTTAAACAAGTTGGCCACCAAACATAAGGGCATGCTTGTAATGGCTGTAGTGGAAGGACAAGAAAGGCGTCAATCTCTTCTTCAACTTCGTGGCTGGTGTTGGAAGTGCTGTTGCTTGACCCAACAATCTTGTTGAAGCAAGCCCATAGGTCTTGATGAGGTTCAGTGCTGCGGCTCTTTTCCAAATCTTTTGACAGAAGTGTTCCAAAGTTCTGGTTCATTGTTTCTGAAGTTCCGGTTCATTGTTTCCAAAGTTTCGGTTCATTGTTTCCGAAGTTGGTGACATTGCAACTTGTTTTGTTTTGATGCTCACTATTTGATCAGCTGTTATACGTAATGAATTTGCGAAGTTAGTAAACTTTGTGGCAAACATCCGAAATAACAAATGAACTTCGGAACTCTTCTATCAAAAGTTATGTGAAACGTTCGGTAATCATTGTGAAATAAGGACTATTGTGTTTCGCTGTTTGGGCTTATGCAATTACAGACTTACGGTATATGTTTGTGTTGTTCATGAAAGGCTTAATTTAAGACATGCATGAATATTTTGCCAATTATTACACAATAATCAGCTGATTACCGATTATTTACCAATACCGATTATCATTTCTAGTAAAGATTTTCTCCACAGGTTTACCTGTTCTCCACAGGTTTACCTGTGTTGTTAATCTTTTAATCAGAGAAAATCTTAATATCTAAAAAGGCAAAGACAGACATTGCAAAAAATGCAGAAAATAAATGTTAAGTGAATATGGAAGACTTGACTTACTGTAAAAAATAGAAGTGGCCATTTTTGCAGTAGCTGAGTCACCTGAGTAGCTAGTACATACACTAATACATAGACTTGTATTTTTATTGATTTTTTTTTACTTTAGACCGTGACCAGAGTCAGCATATGCCCCCTAAACCACATAGAGGTGGGGGTGGAGGTAGAGGTGGTAGGCAACCAAGAATGCCTCATGGAATGCCACCTCTGCGACCATTTGGTCCACGTGGTGGTCGTGGACCACCTCCTCCCCGTTTTATGGGGCCAGGACCACCTCGACCACCATTTCCACCAATGAGAAGCCCAATGAGGCACCAACCACCCCCATTTTCACCAAGGGGTTTGCCACGCTCACCTATGGAGCGGCCTAGGCTTTCATTTCCAAGAAGGCAGAAAAAACCACCAATAATTGAGCAACCAAAGAAAGAAGTAGAAGTGCCTAAAAGTAATTCAAACATTGCACAAAACAGGTACAGTACATGTATTGTAACTAATGTATTATACTTCTGGATGCTGTACTACCATTTGCGTTCAAGCGTTTAGTGTTTAGCGAATAACTAGTCGTTTTCGAGTTTTGAAACAAACGTTGGCCAATGACAACTATACGTTTGACAGATCAAATCAATGACGAATAGGAGGTGTAAGTTTTCGTTGTTATTGTTTCGGTTTCAAGTTTCAATGGTTTGTTGATATTTTCTCACGGGCCACGGCAAACATAGAATAAAAAAAAAAATGCGTTCGGCAGCTGTCATTTCGAAGTGAACTACCCACTGATGTGGAACTACCCTTATCAGGCGACCTACAGTACGTTTGCTCACTTTGCTGATCATTCCAATTCTCACAATTAAGCCAAACAAAAGTATCTTCTAAGCAAACGCTGCGGTCTGAAACGAACGATGACAAGTCTTGACAACGAAAAGTTACAACCCCAATTTGTTATTGATTTGATCTGTCAAACGTTTTGGTATCATTGGACAACGTTTGTTTCAAAACTCGAAAACAACTAGTTATTCACTAAACACTAAACACTTGAACGCAAATGGTAGTATCAATAATGAATGTACAGTGGAGCCTCGCTATAACATGCATCTTGTGGCCTCGGTATAACACAGTTAATCCATGGACCCCAAAACTTCATTTGCTTGGTTTGTCAATTGACCACTTATGGTTATAAATGGTTATCTTACTAGAACTTATTCTAGATAGACCACTTAATTCTACTGTATGTGATGATGCAACTGCAAAATCTCTTTTCATTTCATCGATCAGAACAATTGAAAAATGTTCACTTGGTGATACAGTACCGCTCAGAAATAACCTAACAAAAACTGAGGTCAAACCTAGGTTTAACCTCAGCTTAATCATAATATAACTCTGTTCAGTGTTAGTTAAACTGTCTCTAAATCACTATTCATGAATCAAAATATGGACTGTTTTCTGTATTACTAGAGAATTTATTGTGCTTTACTAAAGTTTAATTATTACCATTTCTATCATTGTTTAACTAAACCTCAACCGCACTGTTAGGTTATTTCTGAGCGGTACTGTATTTAGCAAACGAAAACACACTGACAGCTATTGGTTTACCCTACAGCAGGTACAGTAGTGTAATATGACAACTTGAAGCTTCTTTTATCCTCACTGGAGACAATTCCTGATGTACATGTGGATATCATGCATTCTTGAATGATCCTGACCATTGTGAAATTAGTAATTATGATATTATGTAGCAATGCAATCATTGCTACAGATTACACACGTACTCTACCACAACTGTGACATAATGAACCAGACACATATTTAAATATAAGTGAACCTTACAGAAATCTTTCACTTGACTCTGAAGATGACAACTGCTGAGGCCGTCAAAACATCAGTCTGAGTCACTAAGAATAAGCCTCAACACGGCCACGTTGATCTGTGTCCTTCATAATTCAGCCGCTGGCTGCAAGTAAGGATGATTAGCCCCCAGTCCTTTATCCTTTATCCTTTATCCAGTCTTTCTCAAGACTACACCAACCTAGACGATCAATTTTCACAAACATATACTAATCCTAGGTTCAAACCATTTACATGTACATGTACTTTTATTGCAATCATTGTAAGAAATAAAATGTTGATTGTAGTACTCTTTACAAATATTGCACTATAACAAGTGGAAAGAGTACTGGGAATGAGATTTGGCAGTACACTGTACCTTACGATGGATCGTTTTCACTCACGTGATCGGTGGCTGCATTGAGGTGGTGAAACAATACAAGATATTTGACTAAGAATAGAGTTTAATCATTAAACCCCCATAGGATAAAGGTTGTACACCACTATGGCTGCCATTTCATTGTTTCGGTGCACCAATTTGTCCAATATGGCCGCCATGATGTCAGATGAAATCATGAAAACCAAGAATAATGTGCTCTATCTACAGTATAATATGTACAGTATAACGTAAAGTCGTAAACTCTAACTACTGTACCGCGTTATAGCCAGGCTCTACTGTACTACAGTATATAGAGGATATTACACGGTTGCGCAAAGATATGAATTTTATCTTCGAGTGGGGGAAAACAATATTTTACGAATGAACGCAGCGAATGAGTAAAATATTGTTTTTACCACGAGAAGATAAAATTCATATCTTCAAGCCACCGTGTAATGTTCTTTTTATTATATATATAGATTCAATGCAAAAAACGGTAAAATTCTAAATGACGTCATCGATATCTTCACTAGTGAGGATATGGAAAATACGACACTGTATATTTCCTAGTAAAACACTCGCATCTATATAATAAAATATAATTATATTAATTAGAATGGTGTTCAACACATGAGAATACTAATCATTATCATAATAGTTTTTTGATGTGGTGGACCTGTGAGCAGTTAATTTTGGAATAATATTTTCTCTGACTACTGTATTGTAGTTGGTTAATAGACAGCTCATCTTCATTGTCTATTCAGCAATAGTCAACTTAGTTTGAGAAGATAAGACCCCCTTTCATGCTTGGCCACACCAATGAACTTTATTCTCCATATCTGAAACACTAACTTCAGTCATCATCACCAGAAATTTGGGTCGTTTGTGCCGCCGCTATCGGTAAGCGGCTATTCGCCTAATAATATAATTATGTATTTTAGGCGTCTTCTAAGGCGTGTGATTCTATTGTATTCTAGTGTTTCTTATTATTCAGGTCATTGAGTTCTTTAGAGTTTGCCTAAATCTTGCATGTATGTATATATAAACAACCTGTAAACGACCACAAGGACTGTGAAATCAAGCAAGTTCAAATGCTTTTGGAAGTACTATGCTAGGGACAAATGAGGACCTTTATGTGCTCTCGAAGTAGACTGACTCATGCCGAATACACCGCGAGTCGGGCACTTCGCATCGCCCGTAACGTTGTTGGTCAATTTGGCCAATTTCTAGCACCTATTTACAAAGGTTACTATGGCTAACACACTCGAAGTAAGCAAATGTTTTTTAGTTGTAACTGTTCCTTAGTCCATGCTGAAGTCAGGTGGAGTCGGGCAAAGAAGAAATATGTCACCGTTTAAGCAAAATTTGAATTATTACTGTATGTGCTCTCCTTATTATTTACTGTTGAGAATCTCCATTATTATGGTCCTTAACACGCACGCGTGCCTCCATCCTGTCCCAAATTTCTGGTAATGTTATCACGCTTCAAAAGTGAAGTCAGGATTTTCGTTTATCACGTCAGATTCAGTCCTTTACACTGTCTGTATTGAGTTCACTGGGCCACACCCGAACGTGGGTCTGATCTTCTCAGCTGTAGTCAACTCAGCTGTGTTGTGTTGACTACTGTACATGTATCTGCTCACAGACAACTAGGCTCTTGTTTATACAGTACAATTTGCCCAGTTGCTTTTTTCCTATTGTACATGTACTATACCTTGCATAGTTGCCATTTCGAACCAAATGTTAAATGTACTCCTAGAAATTAATCTCCTTATTACTGTAATGGGAAAATCAGTTATATCTTAAATGCATGCTGCTGCTGATCTGTACATTTTTTTATATGACGGTGTAGTTTTTTCTATAGTATGGGTGATAGAACGCAGCTTTTTCCAGGTACGGACGACACACTAAATTTGGTATTGCACACTGTAAAATCTAAACCAAAATTACACATGTATTTTAACTAAAAAGTCATATAATAAATATCCCATTGAACGGTTTGACTGATAATACGGCCGAGCATTTTACTCGTTTCTCACATCTTTCCTCGCCCTTTCAGGGCTTGGAAAAATACATCCGAACCTTAGCCTTATTATCAGCCAAACCATTCCATAAGATATATTTATGCCTTCTGATTGGTTGCTTGACCAGGCAGGTCAATAATTATGCCGTCTAATTTTTTATGGAAATTCTGAATAGATTTGAGCACAAATTATAGCAAAACTAGCCCACGGTATAATGAAGTACATGTACAAGTATGCTGAGTAATTAATAAAGTGTCACTAAACGAAAAAATCGTGAATCTAGTATTGATACGAGTTATTTTTCCAAGTGAGGAATACCGGCGTTCTCAGCTTCACAAAATATTGTCTTGTTCTCGAGATATTTAAGTTTCTGAAGCATGTACTAAATTAAGTGCCTCGTAACGTCATTTTCTCATTCAGGCAAAAATAAGATTTACAAAACGACTAATATCTCTGATACTAAGAGGTAAAAATAATTCAAACTTTGCACAAGAATAGTTATGGGGAAAAAAATACACTCCAACGTTCACATAATGTTGTTTCCATGGATACCGTTTGCAAACAGGCGCCTTCCATTTGTAAAACAAAAATGTTTATTTTTTCTCCATAAAACAACTTTTACTGTAATACATTGACGACATGAATATTTGTTGACACACAGATATTGTATTTCGAATGTTTCAATCATCATATTCTTTTGAAAAGAAACATAAAATTAATATTTTAATTTTTTAGTAAAAATGCTCGTGGTTCTAAACGGTTTCCGTAGCAACAACATGATGCGCACAGTGGAGTGTACTTTTATGATAACTATACTTGTGCAAAGTTTGAATTATTTCTACCTCATCGTTTCAGAGATATTACTCATTTTGTAAATCTTACTTTTGCCTGTGTGAGAAAATGACGTCACGAGGCACTTAATTTACATGTTTCAGAACTTAAATATCTCGAGAACGAGACAATATTTTGAGAAACTGAAAACGTCGATATTCCTTATTTGGAAATTATAGTTAACTCGTATTAATACTAGATCACGATTTTTTTTCGTCTTAGTAGTGACAGTTTAAAAGGTGACTTTCTTTGGAGCTTTTTACAACCATAAAAACTTTAAGAATGAATGCCAAATTGGTGTAAGCATGATGTGACCTGAAAATGTTATGAGACAAGGTGAAAAGAAAATTTTGATTTTCTTACACTGCGAAGTCAGCACGAAAAATGTGTTGATTCGTGTGGACCGGTATCCCAAAGGTGCAAGTTCGAATCGAGCTCGAGTCAACACACGTTTTTGGCACAGACTTCAGCAGTGTAAGAATATCATGAAATGTTCTCTTCATGTTTCTCTGAAGATGATTCTGAAATTAAAAATAGATGACAAAAGTGAAAGACAAAAATATTGCCTGTTCCAACTAAAAAAGAAAATACAAGAAACCAAGCATATAATAAATTCTTATTAACATTTCTTGCTCAGTCTGTACGGGAAACTATTTGCCTTTGGGTTTTGTTTTGCACAGACCTTGCTCTTTTGTTGCCCAAACTGTTTTACAACCTCGTGCAGGCTCTTTCCCATACAGTGGTGTTTAGGCATTGTAAAAATCTACGTACAGTAACAGGTGGTGGCCAGCTGTGCCGAAATGGGGTTAGCTACTGTAATTAAGGATGTTTAGACCAGCGAGATCTATATATAACTGGAGTGCTATTCATCTGCTACATACTCTAGTCATCGACCGGGAAAATATTGAAACCAAACGTGTAGGCTTGACGTACGCATAGTTTCAGTCTTCTGCAGCACGCAGTCTTAACGGACTATGACTAGACGTGTTTCAGGCCTACTGTACATGTCCGCCATGTTTGGCTTCAATTGACAAGCCAAATATAGCACTTCAGTTGTATATATATATATATATATACAGTAGAACTCACTGGTTGGGACATACATTCATGTACACTATGTACAGTATTTCATTGCTAGGCTACAGTTGTGGCTAATCATTTAAATATATATGAATGACCTACATATTTGAGGAATAAACAAGATACTGTAGACAGTTATGACAGTAGTATGTACTGGTTAAGGACATTGCATTCAGAGGCTAAAATTGAAATATATAACATGAATGCCTATTATTAAGTATACATAGCGAATTTGCTTCAATGGGCGCGAACAATGGAATGGAGGTTGTATATGAAGGATAATTGTGAATGCATTACGATTTCATTTCCAACCTCGAGTTCGTGCTATTGTTTCATAGGCATTGAAGCAAATTCGGGAAGTGCCTATTGCCTAGCTAACAAAACAAACAAATATATTTTCTACCATTGATCATGACAGTTTTCAACTGCCTATATACAGTGAGTGTATACGGTATTTATACAGTGTATACAGGCATATACATACATGACATAAGTGTCAAAGTCTGGCTTAAATCAGTTAGTTAGATTCTATTGTTAAAAGTATATATGTTGCGGACATAATGCGTTTTGGGAATTATTGTACAACGTACTTACAGTATACTGTAAAGTTTCTATGAAATAAAAATTACCCACTTCCCCCAATGTTTCTGATTGTATTTGAGAACATTTTAGATAACAAATATTAGTTTAACGCTTCTTTTATAAAACAACACATTCATGCAGCAAAATTGAAAATGATGTATTATCTTTATAAGACTGGTTTGACTTATAAACTTATTCAAACTTTGTAAGCTTACTTGACACCAGTGTCAGCCACTGCCAGAGAATAGTAGATACACCAGAAGTCCGACTTTGTTGGCGTCTTTGAATTTTTTCTTCACGCATGTTGCATCGCGCATTCCAGTCGTCACCATGAACATTGAACATCGCCATTCAAATTGTAAGTTCCACCGGAGTTTTTTACTCACCCGGTATCTCAATCGTCGGCATTGCCCACGTCATTCTCTACACGTACCTCTCGACAAGTTCGACCGGCAACTTTGACCATCAAAAGTACCGGGGAAACGTACTGGGATAGTGTAAGGCCCTGTTTCAGTGGCGCAACTACTGGGTGGGAAGGGTGGGTAAACCCCACGGGCCCCCAGCAAAAGGAATTAATTAGGGCCCCCGAGCATTTTGTGACGTCATCGTCATTATCATGTCGTGACATTATCATATCTTCCAACTATGTCGTTATGTTGTTGTTTCAGACTGCTGACATAAAACATCAACATAACGTGGGTTTTGCCTTTGCGACGTTTGCGTTATTGTCTTTACGTGATTATGTTGCTAGTGTGAACTTTGACATTAAGACAAAAGTTAGATCCGCCTCCCCTCATTAAAGATCTATTTATGTGTGACAGATTTATAGAATTATAGTAAAGATTGAAAATGAACGGGCGTGAGAATTTTCGCTGAAGTCCCTTGAACATTTTATGAATCTATTCAAATAATCTGCCCACTTTAACAGATTTTGAATCGGAGTATGAGTGATTAGATTTTGCTCAAAAGTGCCCTCAAACTGCAGGAAATGCCATTTCAGGGACCCTAGATTCAAATATTTTCCGGGGGAGCATGCCTCCGAACCCCGCTAAAAGAGGAAGTCACTAAATCGGAAAGGGCCCCCGAAATAATCAATCCCACGAGCCCCCAGATGCCTAGTTACGCCACTGCCCTGTTCACATGAAGCGGCTTGACAGTCCAATCAGATCGAAAAACGCGAGTGAAGTCAATCCGGGCACATGTTTACATCCGATCTGATTCGATCTGCTTGGAACTTTGTTTTCGGTTTTGGAACGCTATTTTCTGTGCTTCCCTCAATGTCTGCCATTAGCACGACACACACTAACTTCACTCATGCTTATCAAGTCATTTTCAAGTCAAACCGTATTTAGATGAATCAGATTGGGGACATTCAAGTCGATCATCATGCATGAATCTCAAGTCAATCCAACTTAAGTTCGTGGATTGACTTCAGTAGGCTGATGCGCTATTGAAAAAAAAAACGATTACCGATACCGGAAAAAAATATCGATAATACCGATATACCGATATTTCACCGTAATAGAAACTTAATGTGTATTTTTCCGCTTAACGACAAAAATGTCGCAGGTTTTCCCAAAAACGTTTGCCTTTTTTCGTAGTGTAAATCTGGCTTTATTTGGCTCTGTTGCAGCAAAGTCTACAGAAATAACGTTATCCAATTAAGATAAAAATACTAACAATACAAAACTAAAATTACACGAGTCCGATGATTTGCTCCGTGTTATTTGTTAATGGCCATATTTAAACATTTGACGTTATATTTCGTTAAATTAAAGTTTTGTTACAAATCTAGAAGTTTTAGATATTAATATTAACCTCGGCAATCACAAATTTTCTGCAAGAAACACCAGCATGTTTGCTTTATCATGCAGGCTTCAACTGGGCTCGCTGTGGAGTTATAATCTGACCAGCTATACTGAACAATCTCAGCATGCTGGCTGGAATCGCAAGATATTCCCATGCAAGCTGACTGAGCATGGGAAAGTCGCGAACGTGACACTTCCACCACCGTAGCGGGTCGTCATCCCCGTCAATAAATAGTTGGAATTAGTTTGTGTTTTACTATCTCCTAGTCCAGTAGATCCCGTGGATACTGTGCCGACGATATAGATTTTTGTTTTTAAGTTATCAGGGTTTTTGTAATATGCAAATAAGGTATGTGATGACGTAAGATAAGGAAAGCAGAATTGTGGAAGACTTTATATCGTGTATATCTTCAAACTTATACATCGAAATTTCTCAAAACTTTGTACATATATACAGACAACCTAACTAAGAAAGACAATTTGAGTTATTTAGCCGTCATGGCAACCGATTTGTTTCCAGATCTCTGAATTCAGGCTCAAAAAATCTGTGTTTTCTGCCATAGCAAAGTTTACTACAACTTCAGACTTTAGTATAAATAAGATTAGTTAAGTTTGTAGAATCTTCCTTCAATATTACCAACTCCAAAATGATCAGCACTTGAGAGAAAACAAATAGTTTTCTTTTTTAAATTACGATGTCTGGAAACTAATCGGTTACCATGACGACTATATAACTTGAACTATCTTTTTCAGTTTGGTACTTTGTAAATATACATGCAAAGTTTGGAGAAATTTTGATGAATAATTTTGAAGATATATTCGAAAATAAACCGTCGACAATTCTGCTTTCCTTATCTTACGTCATCACATGCCTTATTTGCATATTACAAAAATCTCAATAACTTAAGAACAAAAACTGGTATAGCCGTACTTTCTTCATGACATTCTTAACGACAGACTTAACGACATTCTTCATAACTTTAAAAGTGGCTTCAAAGTAAACGATATTTTGGTGTTAGGGGCACTTTAAGATGACGTATATTTCGGGCACGTATGCTCCTTGAGAAGGAGGGGACAGTTTTAACGCGAGTTGGACTTTTTATTTATTAAACTTCTGGTGTATCTACTATTCTGTGCAACTTTTGTGGCATTTGTCTAATCACCATTTAATTAGTGACAGACGAGTTCTTAGGATATCTTTTCTTCCTTCAACACAGTTCTTTGTTTTCAACCAGATACAAAATATTTGTGGAGTTCAAAATGAAAATTTTCATTAAATTATTGGAATCATGGGATCAAAACCATGTTTTTTGTCAATCAACTTATATTGCAAAGCTCCCGCCAATGCACTCAAACTAGTTGCATATAAAGATGCTATACTGTGCATTTTATGCATTATTTTTTGTTTTGTTGCAGAGTCATCTTGTGGATTAACATTACTTAAAGTGCCTATGCAACGAAATTTCACCCTAGTTTTTTTTATGACTGCATTTGAAAGAACACTTAAAATGACAAAGTAATATCTTTCGTAGAATTTCGTTCCCTTGATTCATTCTTCACACTGCATATTTTAGGATGGTCCAAATATGTTTCACACGGCTACAAACATTTAGTGACCAGTCATGACTACATATATGTAAGTGCAAAATTATTAAGTGCTTTAGATAAGTACTCTCATAGAAAATCATACGTTTCTAAAACGTCATTATGCAGTGCGATGTCATAAGTATGAAATTTGCACATCAAACAAACCTGAATATCTCAAGAACGAAGCAAGGGAACAAAATTCTTCGAAATATGTTACTTTGTCCTTTTAAGTATTTTTTTTTCAAATGCAATCATAAAAAAATGGTGTGAAATTTCGTTGAACAGGCACTTTAAAGTGTTGAGAATAGAGTAAGATGGAAATGAGTGGATAACCCCCCCCCCCCCCCCCATATACCGACACAAAGGGATGCCGCCTCATTAAATATTCAGCGTGACTCACGCATGACTCACATCTGAAACCTTGTCTGGAGGATTATAGAGAGTTCTGAACAGCGTAAGTGTCTGAATTGGCAGAGATAACTGCTCTGGTCAAACCTGAATATTATTTGAATAATATGGAGACTTTGAATATTATATTAGTCAGAACCTAAATGACCAAACAGTCTTATACACGTTTGGTGGCAATAAGTGTTAACAATTTTAGAGAGTTATCGTTTACTTTGGCCTAGTTTGTAGAGGAACGAAACAGAAATGGATAGAGGCGCTTTATATTTTTTATCTTAAACTTGGTTTGGAGGAATATAGCGGGTTTTTTGTTAAGTAATCCGAGTGTTATTTTCGAAGAGATGAATGTTGACAGTTTTGGTCGAATTATTGCCTATCTAACCTTAGTCTATAACCTACTAGTGATTCCTTGGATGAAGAAACAGTTCGAGAAGTCGTAAGAAGACACAAATCAATTCGAAAAGCGAAGAGCAAAGACTTGTCCATATATAACTGAGATACATCATGGTTACTAGGCTTTCTGTTAATAAGAACGATATAAACAAGATTCTCGCACGTGCAGGAGACAAAAGAGAAAACTCGTTAAAGTTACTAATGACCAAAACATAACAGGATTTGCATATAAGTAGAATATTTAATTCATTTTAGGGGTGATCATGAGTTTTGGGGGGATAATAAGGGGCATGAAGAGGTATTAATGCATGGGCAGGTCTAGGCGAGAAAGTCGTTAGCGTGTATTTTGCATAAGACAGAATTCACAACAATCAGTTTAAAATATTTATTTCGGTTTTCGTTCAAACATATACATATAAAAAGTTTTAGTAAGGTCTGCTTCTTAGATTATATTTAGATGGTGTTCATACTGTCCTCTTTCACCCAAGTCGCTTTCTTTCCACTCCGATCGAAGAGCTTTCCCAGTTATGAAAGAAATTATGTTTAAGTGTTGGTTGTTCAACTTCTGGAGGCGGTGTTATAAAATAAGAGAAACAGGAGGATGAAAGGGCTCGGAGCCTGAATCCGGGGGCTCGGAGCTCGAAGCCGGGGCTCGGAGCTAGGAACCAAGAGATTGGACCCCAGGACTCGGAGCTGGGAGCCAAGGGCTCGGAGCTGGGAGCCAAGGGCTCGGAGCTAGGAGCCGAGGGCTCGGAGCCAGGAGCCGGGGGCTCGGAGCCAGGAGCCGGCGGCTCGGAGCCAGGAGCCGTGGGGCTCGGAGCCAGGAGCCAAGGGCTCGGAGCCAGGAGTCGGGGGCTCGGAGCCAGGAGCCGGGGGCTCGGAGCTAGGAGCCGGGGGCTCGGAGCCAGGAGACGGGGGCTCGGAGCCAGGAGCTGGGGGCTCGGAGCCAGGAGCCAAGGGCTCGGAGCCAGGAGCTGGGGGGCTCGGAGCCATGAGCCGGGGCCTCGGAGCCGGGAGCCAAGGGCTCGGAGCTCGCAGCCGAGAGTTCGGAGTCTTATCTTTCTCTTATCTTCCCATTATCTTCCTTTATCTTCCCATTATCTTCCTTGTCTTCCTCTTATCTTCCCCTTATCTTCCCCTTATCTTCCCATTATCTTCCTTATTTTCCTCTTATCTTCCTCTTATCTTCCCATTATCTTCCTTATTTTCCTCTTATCTTCCCATTATCTTCCTTTATCTTCCCATTATCTTCCTTATCTTCCTCTTATCTTCCCCTTATCTTCCCCTTATCTTCCCATTATCTTCCTTTATCTTCCTCTTATCTTCCCCTTATCTTCCCCTTATCTTCCCCTTATCTTCCCCTTATCTTCCTTATTTTCCTCTTATCTTCCCCTTATCTTCCCATTATCTTCCCATTATCTTCCTTATCTTCCTCTTATCTTCATCTTATCTTCCTTATCTTCCCCTTATCTTCCCATTATCTTCCTTATCTTCCTTATCTTCCTCTTATCTTCATCTTATCTTCCTTATCTTCCCATTATCTTCCTTATCTTCCTCTTATCTTCCCCTTATCTTCCCCTTATCTTACCATAATCTTCCTTTATCTTCCTATCTTCCCCTTATCTTCCCTTTACCTTTCTTATCTTCCCTTTATCTCCTTCTTATCTTCCTTATATTCCACTTATCTTCTCATAAGATTGATTCAATCCTAGGATACAATTATTCAATCTTATAAGAATCAATCTTATGGGAAGATAAGTGGAATATAAGGAAGATAAGTAAGGAGATAAAGGGAAGATAAGAAAGGTAAAGGGAAGATAAGGGGAAGATAAGGGGAAGATAGGAAGATAAAGGAAGATTATGGTAAGATAAGGGGAAGATAAGGGGAAGATAAGAGGAAGATAAGGAAGATAATGGGAAGATAAGGAAGATAAGATGAAGATAAGAGGAAGATAAGGAAGATAAGGAAGATAATGGGAAGATAAGGGGAAGATAAGGAAGATAAGATGAAGATAAGAGGAAGATAAGGAAGATAATGGGAAGATAATGGGAAGATAAGGGGAAGATAAGAGGAAAATAAGGAAGATAAGGGGAAGATAAGGGGAAGATAAGGGGAAGATAAGGGGAAGATAAGGGGAAGATAAGGGGAAGATAAGAGGAAGATAAAGGAAGATAATGGGAAGATAAGGGGAAGATAAGGGGAAGATAAGAGGAAGATAAGGAAGATAATGGGAAGATAAAGGAAGATAATGGGAAGATAAGAGGAAAATAAGGAAGATAATGGGAAGATAAGAGGAAGATAAGAGGAAAATAAGGAAGATAATGGGAAGATAAGGGGAAGATAAGGGGAAGATAAGAGGAAGACAAGGAAGATAATGGGAAGATAAAGGAAGAAAATGGGAAGATAAGAGGAAGATAAGGAAGATAAGACTCCGAACTCTCGGCTGCGAGCTCCGAGCCCTTGGCTCCCGGCTCCGAGGCCCCGGCTCATGGCTCCGAGCCCCCCAGCTCCTGGCTCCGAGCCCTTGGCTCCTGGCTCCGAGCCCCCCGGCTCCTGGCTCCGAGCCCCCGTCTCCTGGCTCCGAGCCCCCGGCTCCTAGCTCCGAGCCCCCGGCTCCTGGCTCCGAGCCCCCGGCTCCTGGCTCCGAGCCCTTGGCTCCTGGCTCCGAGCCCCACGGCTCCTGGCTCCGAGCCCTCGGCTCCTAGCTCCGAGCCCTTGGCTCCCAGCTCCGAGTCCTGGGGTCCAATCTCTTGGTTCCTAGCTCCGAGCCCCGGCTTCGAGCTCCGAGCCCCCGGATTCAGGCTCCGAGCCCTTTCATCCTCCTGTTTCTCTTATTTTATAACACCGCCTCCAGAAGTTGAACAACCAACACTTAAACATAATTTCTTTCATAACTGGGAAAGCTCTTCGATCGGAGTGGAAAGAAAGCGACTTGGCATGGCAAAGATGTCCCTGGGTGAAAGAGGACAGTATGAACACCATCTAAATATAATCTAAGAAGCAGACCTTACTAAAACTTTTTATATGTATATGTTTGAACGAAAACCGAAATAAATATTTTAAACTGATTGTTGTGAATTCTGTCTTATGCAAAATACACGCTAATGACTTTCTCGCCTAGACCTGCCCATGCATTAATACCTCTTCATGCCCCTTATTATCCCCCCAAAACTCATGATCACCCCTAAAATGAATTAAATATTCTACTTATATGCAAATCCTGTTATGTTTTGGTCATTAGTAACTTTAACGAGTTTTCTCTTTTGTCTCCTGCACGTGCGAGAATCTTGTTTATATCGTTCTTATTAACAGAAAGCCTAGTAACCATGATGTATCTCAGTTATATATGGACAAGTCTTTGCTCTTCGCTTTTCGAATTGATTTGTGTCTTCTTACGACTTCTCGAACTGTTTCTTCATCCAAGGAATCACTAGTAGGTTATAGACTAAGGTTAGATAGGCAATAATTCGACCAAAACTGTCAACATTCATCTCTTCGAAAATAACACTCGGATTACTTAACAAAAAACCCGCTATATTCCTCCAAACCAAGTTTAAGATAAAAAATATAAAGCGCCTCTATCCATTTCTGTTTCGTTCCTCTACAAACTAGGCCAAAGTAAACGATAACTCTCTAAAATTGTTAACACTTATTGCCACCAAACGTGTATAAGACTGTTTGGTCATTTAGGTTCTGACTAATATAATATTCAAAGTCTCCATATTATTCAAATAATATTCAGGTTTGACCAGAGCAGTTATCTCTGCCAATTCAGACACTTACGCTGTTCAGAACTCTCTATAATCCTCCAGACAAGGTTTCAGATGTGAGTCATGCGTGAGTCATGGTGCGTGAGTCATGCGTGAGTCATGCGTGAGTCATGCGTGAGTCACGCTGAATATTTAATGAGGCGGCATCCCTTTGTGTCGGTATATGGGGGGGGTTATCTACTGAAATGCCACGACCTTTCATTTTTCAAATATTTGTTTTCAAATACAATCATTTAAATTGGGGGTAAATTCCAATTGTAGACGAATTTAAACACATTCCCAAAATGTGATGTCTGAAAAGATTTTTGACTGTGTAATGCCTCTAACACATTTTAGCAATGTAATCTAACAAAAAATAGATATTTAATAGCAGTGGAGTATTTTTAAATCTTTTCGTATGTTTTTGCTATACAAGCTGTCGTAAGTTAAACTCGGAGAAAAACTCTGAGCTCTAGACGGGATTCGAACCCACAACACCGAACAGTCCCGTCTGGAGCTCAGAGTTTCTCTCTGAGTTTAACTTACGACAGCTTTTACAGCAAAAACATACGGGAAAACTTTACCAACTCAAGCTGAAAACACTAATAACGTATTTTGAGTTGGTTAACGTAAAAAATATGCGTCGACGGTCTTTGAACTTCATATTAAGGAATATTTAACAATTAGTCACCGAAGTCGAGGTGATTATCGTTGAATATAAACGTTAATCACTGAGACTGAGGTGACTAATTGTTTTAGTAAAATTTCAGGCCTGAGAAGAATAACCAAGAAATTTAAAACAGACGTCTTTAACTGTCGTAGTTTTCTCATGTAAATTCAACCCTGCGAAGTTTTCTTCACTCTTTGACAGCTGTCGAAGCCTTCAATTCCACATACGATTAAAACTGACCCAAAATTCAAATAATTTTATGACTAAACACTTTCTCACCTTCAAATAGTTCCAACGTAGAGCTTTTCTTTGTATACAGTCTCTATCTGTTGATTCTTTTTGACGATTTGAATCAGAGGACGAGAAATTCAATAGTTACTTCTGAAATTTTACTAATAAAAAATATTGTTCTACATATCCTTCTACATTATATATTAATATATTAATAATTAAATAAATAAATAAATAAATAAATAATAACAAATAATTAAATAAATAATAATCAATATATATTCTGAACATCAAAAATTTGTTTTCTTTTGGGTGTGGGGTAAGTGTATTGTATATTATAAATAGCAATCGATTCAGAGGGTAGAAAGTTGTCCCGAGACTATTACAAACCACACTCTGTTTAAGATATGCAGCGTGTAATGTTCGCAACGTAATGTGCGTCGCTTTTCACGTTCCTGCTGACACAAAACCCAGCCAGGTAAGTTTACTGGCTAAAATAATGCCCATGTCAAACTAACAGGGTAACATATTAAGTATTAAAGCCAAAGACAATAGATGAAAAGTTCTCCGAAAACTCGAATACAGTAATTGTAGATGAGACTTTTTTGATATCAAGAATTGTCAAAGTCGAAGTCTGTGTTATCTGCTGAAGCCGAAGGCTGAGGCTGATAATGCGGTATGAGACCTTGATAATTCTTGATATCAAAACAGGCGAATTGTTTTTTTATACATTTTCAGTTGAAAATGTAAAGAAAATCGTTCTCTCAGAACCAAAAACCGTTCAAAACGCACAATTGAAAGACAGTAAGTTGCTTCTTTCCCACACTTTTCTTTAGTTTGCCTAGCTGGACAGGTTCACATCAGCACGTGCATCATAAGTCTTTTTTTCCTACAGATAATACTTTCAGAAACTACAGATAACAGCATTGTGGGCTCAGAATCTGACAATCACAGCGGCAAATATGACTAAAAGTGCAGATATCGAGAACTCTCACAAACTTTCTGACCAATTAATTCCAATGCTATCATTGATTTTCCAACTTTACAATAAAAGGGGCTAATTAAAAAAATAATTCTTATCCATCCCAGTTGATATTCTGAAGTCTGGCTCATCCATGAATCATGATCCTGTCACAGTATAAAAAAGTATAGAGAGTATGCTGCGAGGCATGAGAGTTTAGGTCACAGTTGGTTCTTAAATCGGTGAAGCTCTGTGAGCGTTTATTTTGATTCTAACTTCCCTTATAGCACTTCCCTTATAGTGATGCGTAATTTCACGTCTGTGAAATTAAATACGTGTCTGAACACCCTTTACCTATAGTTTTCTAATTCATGATTCTTGCACAGAAATTGACTCCTTGATATTCATGTAAGTAACATTATCTGAAGTAAAATTATGAAAGGTTGTCTACAGTAAGCAGGAATGGATTAAGGAAGATCCTCTCTGGTGTATTTTTAGTGAAGTTGAGAAAAATGAAGTAAAATTTATTGACAAAAATGAAGTGAAAGAGGTCAAGGAACCAGCTAAGGTTAGTTCAGTTTGTCAAAATTATTCGTAAGTATGATGATCAGGGCTCAAGTTTTATTTTGTCTATTGCGGCCATGCATGGACGCAGAAAGTGAAAGTGATAAGAAAATCTTCACCTAAAATCTCAAGCCACTTTCTTTTTCCATGCATGTGTATTTTAAAAAAGTACTGTACATGATTGACAGACATACGGTATATATATGCTCAATTTAGCATATTTAGCGTGTATATATATACTGTATATATATATATATATATATATATATATATATATATATATATATATATATATATATACAGTATATATATATATACAGTATATATATATATATATATATATATATATATATATATATATACAGTATATATATATATACAGTATATATATATATACAGTATATATATATATATATATATATATATATATATATACTGTATATATATATATACTGTATATATATATATACTGTATATATATATATACAGACGATCGCGTGTAAGCGTGAAACTCGAGTAGCGACAGCTTTTTCACTTAATAAATATATATATATATATATATATATATATATATATATATATATATATATATATATAGAGGTGTTGAGTAATTAGCCAGTTTGTAATCTCGACTGCATGCGCATCAAAATGGTGCGTTCTGCGTCGTAAAAACGCAATATATTGAGGTTTTTATTTTGAAATAAATTGTTTTCGATGACAATGATCTCATTCTTTTTTAATAAATGTAAAGTAAGAATTAGAGCATAACTTAGAATTTTCAAAAGAAGAGTCATAAGACAAGAGTAAACATTCTCATGCAAACTCATTAATAATTCATGAACCAAAAACAAAAGAAATTAATGTTTAATCAGTGCTTTGAAATCGGAGGAAAAGCACTAGTAGTTTGAAATAAGACAAATTATATTACGTTTCAGAGGTATCTTCGGAGTTTTGAGTATAAGAAGTCAGTTCAAATACTCGACGTCGGACTTTACCGGGATTACAAAGCTCTCGTGCATTAAAAAGGCTCGCCTTTGGTATTTTGAATGATTTGCATCTCCAGCGAATTTCTGAACAGTGAACATGGTATTTAATTTATTTTACACTCAGGAATTTTGGTTCAATTGAGCACTTTGTGACCGGACTACCGGAAAATGAAAATGTGAAGAAGTTACTTTTACAATATATACGGGGGCCACCATATCTGTAGACAAATATGTTGGCCGAACATATTCGGCAAAAATAAAACCGAGGTATCAATCAGAGTGATTGCTTCAAAATGCTTTAGATATCAACTCCACGTACAGCTTTAATCTTACAACTGAAACTGAGTAAGAAATACAACTTTTTGGGACATTTTAGAGGCGACTGAACTTTCAGAAAATACAAGTGTCATGCAGTAAAAGGAGAAAGAATTATTGTATCGCCGTTATTCAATGAAGACTTCGCTATAACAATGTGTGAGATGTAAAAAGAAGGAAGAGCTCAAAGAATTTTATGCTTCGACTTTTAGGATCCTGATAACGTAACCAGCAAGCCATATATATATATATATATATATATATATATATATATATATATATATATATATATATATATATATATATATATATATATATATATAGCTAAAAGATCTTGAAATGAAGCGATGTTTTGTTTGTGTTTGTTGTACGCATTGCGTACTTGTTTTTATAAATCCTGTTTAAAAACCTTTCCTAACATGCAGCATGGTCTCGGTAAACGAGTTAGCCTCACATGCTATTACATATTGATATTGCTTAGGTCATTTATGGCTTGGGATAGAAAAGATAAAATGTGAGCCTTGATCTATTACGCCAAGTATATTTTAGAATTATAGTTAATTACTTATATTATTGTTAGTTGTATAATAACATCGTACAACAGTCCTATACTCTATAGTCCCTGTTCTACTTCGGCGGCGTTTCCATTGTATCTGATAGGGTATCTTTCGGTCTCCAAAAAGTGTCAGTACTATATATAGGCATATGTCGTAGCGACTTTGCGGTGAAGCAGTGATGCGGCGCTTCACTGTTGAAAGTAGTACACCTGGTGTCCTATCGATTATTGCTGCAACGCTCTGATTATAATTCAAGCGGCTAAAACGGTGAGTCGTTGCAACATTTCGATCACTGAGTTTATTCTAAATAGAATCTTGCAGAAAAACGCTCTGCTGCAGACTGAAGAACCTATTTCACCTTTGAACCGTCGAAAGGATTTGGAACGGTGGAACGGAGCATAAACCCGCTATCTAATACAGTGTAAACGTAGCCTTATAATCAATCACCATTTCAATCTGATTGTTTGAGGTGGCTTGATAGAAATAAATTATAAAAAATCATATTTTTTTCCCTAAAACGTTTGCAGTGTACATTTGTGCCTCATTCTAGTTCCTTACATAGCCTTAGTGTCAGTGCTGATAATTGAAAATGTTTTACACTTGCAGCATTTGTGTGTCTGGACAAATTACATTTCTTGTAATATGCTAATTTAATGCAAATTAGGATTTCTGATTTCACTAGAACAAAGATTTCTCCCCTCCTGGACTATCTAATACTTTTCAATACTCAAGAGTAACACTAGGGCTGTGCAAGGAACTGGAACAAAGCACGAATCTACACTGTGAAACGTTTTAGAGGGGAAAGTCGGATTATTTATAGGTCCTTATATATACTCTTATCGAGCCACCTTAAGATGAAAACCTAAACCAAACGACATGTTTCAAACATGAAGTTCGTTTGGCATGTATGTACTACACATGCATGTACATCCATTTATATTTGCATTGAAAAGTTGTTTCATGTTTAAACTATTACTGTATCGTTTGCTTTGGTTGTTTGTCTCATCTTAAAAAATCAAATTTGAATGATTGCGGCATAAGTTGTAGAGTAAAATGGGGATATACTGCAAGTGTTTACAAGACGTTTTCTAGATAAATTCGGAAGTAAGGTTTTTTTATTTTACTTGATTTAGCAGGGTTTTGACTGATATTAAAGTTTAATGTAATTAAACTGCTGCCACGTTTCTGTTTCTTTATTAAAACTTCTTAAATTACCTGCGGTGCAACCCTACATATTTGGACAGAGAATTGGTTTTAAAGTATGAAAACATTGATAAGTTAAAATAATTTTGGTGTATATAGGAAAAGAAAGAAGGTTCAGAGGGAAGCGTACTCGATGAGGTAAGGAATTCATCCAGCAGCAGGATAGAAGGAAGCATTTTCTTTCTCGTGATTTACTCGTATTCCAGCGAGATTTATTGGTGCTCCTCTGGGAACACCAGTTCAGTATTTCTACTATACTTGAGCTATTGAGTGGTCTGGAACTGTTCTTCTTTAACATGTGTCCAATTTACAGTATTTTCTCTGCATGGGCGCTTATTGCATGTAAAGGGCCTATGAAACGAAAATTAAGCCTGTCTTATTTGAAAGAACACTTAAAATGACGAAGTAATATCTTTTACAGTTTTTCGTTTCCTTGATTTGTTGTTGAGATGTTTTAGTTATATACAAATTTAACAACTTGACGTCACACATGCATAATGACTTATTGAAGAAGGTTATCGAAGGTTATATATCTTTGCTATATTGTCAAAGGAAATCACTTTAAAGGAATTATGTGTGTACTTCTCCCAGAACACGAAGCATGTAAATTTTCAAGAGATTTCGTATGATAATAGCAAAGATATATCATTATGCATGCATGATGACGTCAGGTTGTTATATTTGTATATGAAACAACCTGAAATATCTCGACAACGAAGTAAGGAAACGAAAATCTGCAAGAGATGTTAGTATATACTTTGTCATTTTCAGTGTTGTTTTAAATATATACGAGAATTTCCATTTTTTTTCTATAAATCAATTGTATACTAAACAACTGTAGTCGCAAATATGTACAGCTTGTCCCGATTTGACGTCATCAGCCATATTCGGACTCAGACTCTTTTCTCCCGGCCATGTTTTGAAAAAACCTATTTTCGCCATGTTTAGAACCAAATATCTCGGGAAGTTTTCATCCGTTGAAGGAGTGTTATATATCGTTAGAATCGTCTCAATACGGCCGATTTTTAGAAAAAAAATGAAAATTCTTGTATATGCACTTTAAATATATGCACTTAATTTATGTGCATTTAAAGGGTATTGGCAATAAAAATTAAATTTGTCCCATTTGAAAGAACTCGTCAAATGGTATAAGAAGACCTTTTGTAATTTTTCTGTATCTTTCTTGTGTTTTGAAATATTTCGACCAAAGACAGCGTGCTGTCCGCCATCTTCTTGTAATATTGGGTCTAATTAACTAGGAAATTGATGACGTCACAAGCAGGATAAACATGATGAAACTGCTCCCAAATTTCCACGGAAGGCTTTTTAAATGTTGTGGGTCAATTTAAAATGGAAATAGTGCAACAAAATCGAGTTTCTAGCTCATAATGTCATAAGATTGGCAAGATAAAAATTTCACTTTACCCCGCTTTTGATGTCATGCATATCGAAAATAATTCCAAGATGGCGGACAGCACTCTGTTTTTGGTCGAAATATTTCCAAAACCCAAAACAGATACGGAAAAATTGTAAAAGGTCTTCTTATACCATTTGACGAGTTCTTTCAAATGAGACAAACTTAATTTTTATTGCCAATACCCTTTAACAATTATTCATTGTATCGGACGTGAATAGTTCTTGATAATCAAACTTTCTGAATCGCTCTGTATATAGTGCATGACTTTAGCGACATATTTAAAGTTTAGTTGTTTGTTTTTGCTGCTGCATAGGTTACCCATGCATGCATGCATATATTGTTTGTTACGTTTATTCTGTCGTGCTGTACTTGAATTCATGTGTAATAAATTTTCTTTACGGTATTCAATGGGGTAATACTAATATTGTTTTGAAATTGAAATTGAAGTTAGCGTTGTTGTCTTTTGTTAATTTGTAGGACACGTTATTGGAAGAAAGTGTAGATGAACCAGTAGAACCGTGAGTATATATAAACCCTTGTTTATCGTGTTACCATGTCTTTATTTAAGTCGAATATTTTTTGAATAACTTTATTGTGACTTCACTATATATTTACAACTAAGGGGCTTTTCATATGAGGCGGTCTAGCCTACTGACCTCTATATAACTGGACTGCGGGTGCCCCACGAAAGCATGGCCCGCGAAATTGACCAATCACAGATGACCGACAGGACGCCATCTTGTTGGGTCTAAAATTAACCAATCAGCAAACCAGAAAATCAAAGATGGCGCCGTTCAATTGGGGACACTTCGTGCAATACAAAAGTATCGTGGACCCGCAGTTCAGTTATATAGAGGTCAGTGGTCCAGCCCGGTTATCGGGTTGATTTTATGTCACGAAAATCGTATAATTACGACTATTTGAAAAATGCAGAATGATATAACTATGCAGAATTGCCTTCGTTTTTCTGTAAGTATAGTACACAGGGTATTCTAATTCCTTTTTGCAGTCATAGAAAGATTTTCCTTTAGTTAAAATCGGCCTGGTTTATCGAATTATATTTCTCAAATCATTAATAATTCATAAGGAAAACACAATAGACGTTGGTAAATGTGATAATTCTCTTCAATGTCTCGGTGTTCTCAAATCAGATAATAAACGGCTTCTCGTGCATGATATATTACATAAAGAATATAGGACGTCAAAACCCATGCGAGCCTTCCTCTCTCTCCCCAAGAATAAATAAACAAACAAATAAATGTATAGACCTTATTCAAAACTGGCCGCCGAATTAGAATTCTTTTATATACATATCAATTAGCCCTTATGAACTCGTTTTCATGTGGGAAACTCAAAATAATTTTTACTTTAAAACGAGGTTATAACTTATAAGGGTTAAGTTATATGCACATAAAAGAATTATAATTCTATTGTTATTATTGTTTTTTAGTACACAGTGTTTTTATGGTGCATTAAAATTCTGGAGCTTCATTGATTAAATTGAAAAATAAAAGAAAGTTCACATAGATGGATGTGCGATTAATAATGGTAATTGAACTGAGTGTAGTGCAATTTGGTCTGAAATCAAACGCGTGATTACAATTTGCGATTTGTAATCACAAGTTTGATTTCAGACCAAAATTGCACGACACGAAGTTCAATTACCTCTTTATTATATCCATTTTGAAATCACACAAGAAATGAAACAAAATGATGAAAAAAATGATGCGATTACAAATATGATGCGAATACAGCTCAAAATAGTGCGATTTGGGCATTATTCGCACTATTTTCAGCCAATCAGATTGCGAGTATCACCATTGATTTCAAAATGAGTATAATAAAATTGTTTAGTACGTGGATTTCTGGCGTAACTTGATTACAAAAAATCGATTCCCAACTTCCAGTTAGAAAATCAATTAATCGCGCGCAATCATTTGTGACACGAGTCGAAAATAAAAACTCACGCAAGTGCACGGAAAACCATGTTATTACTTATTATTATACAATACTGATACAATCTCGATTGTGATTGGCTAACAACCTACAGATAATTCTTGATGTCTTGCCACCTACAAAATATCAAAAATTATCTGTAGCTATGACGCTCTGACCAGTAGTTTGAACAAAACAAACATGGCGGCCGTCCTTAGGAGTGAAGATCAGAAGCGGATTAATCCGGCGGATTTGGCACGTTTTGTTTACGCTAAAACCACCATGAAAAAACAAGCGAGCTACACATACAGCTGTTAGAGTTTAAAGCAGTGTTTGAAAGAGAAAATTGTATTTGAAAGCGAAAAAAGTTAGCGAACCTCGAACTGAAGACGGTATGAATATTTACTATTTTTACCCAACTTTGTAAAAAACTTTCTAAAGGCTTCTACATTTATAATTGTATAATAAAACAATTATTGAATTCGGTTATCGCATGATATCAAGAATTATCAAGGCCTCTGTTTGTGTTATCCGCCTCAGCCTTCGGCTTCGGCAGATAACACAAACCTCGGCCTTGATAATTCTTGATATCATGCTCAACCTCATCCAATAATTGTATATTAATAATAGTGCCCTCACCACTATTTGAAAGAAATTTACTCGAAGTACTGAGAATTTTCTAGTTTTTTTACAAGCACTTTACTTGACAATATTAAAGAGTAATTAGTTTCAAAGCTTAACGGATTGTCCTCCACTACTCCGAATTTTGGCAGCAATGTTGGGTTTTTTCTGTTCAGAAATATACCGACCATCAAAATCCGTTGTAAAACGTAATTGACTGTTTTCAGGGGTTTTTCTGCGTTGTTTTTTCTTAGAACTGCACTGCTCTCAGCCAATTAAAATTAATATTTTTGTATATAGTTTCGTTAAATAACAGCAGGTCATCTCTATGTCAATAATTCCAATATTCGCACGACCGTTGTGGTCGAGGTTGAAACGGATGACTCAGTCCTTAGTCAGTCATGCAGAAATGTGGTTTATCGCCTAGCTTATTGGAAAAACATTTGACGACATATTTTTTAAAAGCCATGAAAGGTCAACTGGACCAGTCCCTTTGACTCATCCCTTTTAACCTCGACCGTCTGTTATTTGCGAAATATAGTAAGGTTAGATATACTGCCGAAACGGAGAACGTATAGAAGTCTAACGTTTCGAGCGAAGGCTTTTCGTCAGAGAGAAACGTAAAGAGCGTAAACAAACAGTGAGCTTATATAATATCACATGATTATCTTTCTTATAAGTTCGCTGTTTGTTTACACTCTTTACGTTTCTCTCTGACGAAGGGTCTTCGCTCAAACCGTTAGACTCCTACGTTCTCTGTTTCGGCAGTATATCAAACCTTACTACATTCCGCTTGTTGTTTCAACACTGCCTACGCAGCACGCTACCTTTATTTCACCGTCTGCTATTTGGTTGGCTTAATACGAGGTTCAACATGCATGCCCAGAGTTCTTATATTTTATCTTTACGTTTCTTAACTTTGCAGGGCAGTGGATTTGGATGATGCCGTCAGTATTCATGGTGATGAAGAATTTGATGAAGAAAAAGATCAAGAAGAAAAAAAGATTGAAGAAAAGAAAGAAGAGCCAAAGCCAAAACCAGAAGGTGAAAAAAATCTAGATAAGTTAGATTTACGCGCGCACTTTCAATTGCACATGCACTTATGTTTCACATATCAGTATTTAGCTTTTTCTGGGCGGCATCCGAATCTCAAATCTTATGTATTTTACTCTGACTAACGCCAGACGATTTTACTCATTATAATAATTTTATTGGGCATTGACTTGTGATGTATTTTGCCGGCTAAAATGGATAACTCAGCGGGCTAAAATATCTTTTAGCCCGCTGATCAGAGCCTATCAGTAAATCACTATTGGTTTGTTGTTTATGGAATTGTACACTTTTCTTGTCAATACTTTGGAGCAAAGATTGTTTTGATGACAAATGTTACGTTTTTCGGCCAAGTTACATGTAAATTATGTTATGTAAATATTTTGTTGCAATGAAACACACGCCGACGCGAAGGTGGCACTGTTCAAGATACTGTTTACCGTATGCTGTCTTTCATTTTCTTTTAAATGCCCACTAAATTATTATAATAGTAATACAGTTGATGTTCTTGCATGGGCATAAATATGTTTTTGGCCCTTCTCATAGCTAATTATAACCTTCGCCTTCGGCTCGGGCTAAAATGAGCCTGAGTCGGGCCAAAAACATATTTATACCCGCGAACATCAACTCTATTGTTATATTATATACAGAGAAAATTCACCTATGGGAAAGGGTTAAAGAATAATTTTTCTTACAAGCTTATAGTCTTTTCTTAACACAAGTTCCGTATGTTTTGATAATTTTTGTTGTGTTCTCACAAAGCACTAATTGTTGACTGGCTCAAAGCTATAAGAAACATACACGTATACTAATAAATATAAAAGTTTTAAAAGCTTCTATATAGTGGTCTTACTTGATTTAGTGTCTTCTTGAACATTGTTGCAAAGTTTAGGAGCTGAGAAAGGCTCGACCACCATATAAAGTGGTATAGATGTAGTGTTTATAGTAAGAAACGTTTATATACATGATCGCAACGTTTGTGGAGGCGAATACTCTGGAATCAGCGATGCTATAGCTATACTTGAGCCTCAGATCATGTAGGAGATACAGATAGTAAGAAAAATTTTGAAATTTATTCGTTCCACAACCGGAAGCTGGTTCATAAAAATTGGTGTTATGAACAGAACGAATGAACGTGAAAAAAAAAATCATGTGTTCACACGATACAGCCAATCGTTTCATCTCGGAGCTTATAAAAACCGTTTTCAAAATATTTGACGGTTTCACACATTTTAGGTAAATAAGGACTGGGGGCTAATCATCCTTACTTGCTGCCAGTGGCTGAATTGCAAAGGACGCAGATCAACGTGGCCGTGTCGAGGCATATCAAGGCGCTCGAAGCAGCCACCAACGACACAGTTCAGACCACGGATCACAGCTGAGATGTTAGGTGTTGATTTTATGGAGGGAGGAAAACCGGAGAACCCGGCGAAAAACCCTCGAAGCACAGGAGAGATCAACTACAACTCTACTCACATGAGTCCAAGCCGGACAACGGGGTCATTCCCAAGCGGTCACCCATCCAAGTACTAACCCCGTCTAACCGGGCTTAACTATTGGTGAGAGGCAGCGCGCTAACAGCACACGCCACCCGTGCTCCCCTGCATCTTGCATGTAAACTCTTTGTAACCTTTTTTTGCTGTTATTTTCGCTTATATTTGGGCGAACATAATCTAACACTTTCAGTTCACATATTAACTTCCGTGCATCTTTTACATGTCCTGTACTTGTAGCTACTTTGAAAGATTATGAACCAGCTGGAGGCAAGAAATACGAGCGACCAAAACGGAGAGGTAATGTATGTTGTGATATTCTGTAAAACTATGTTTCTTAAAGGTGAAATGCAACGTCAAAACAACTTTGCTATAATCTTAAAGTGTCTATGAAGTGAAAAATAGGTTGGCATTTTTGTTGTTTTATTGTACAAAGAAGCATGACAGGAGCACTCACTGAAAATTTCAAGAGAATCTGATGCGTAGTTTTCGCGCAATCAACTCTCAAAATTTGTCGTGGATAGTTTGTTTTGGGGAAATTTGGGCTTCTTGGTAACAATGCCTTATGACGTACGCAGATGGATCATTAATAGTGAAATCTATTGTTCTTATGCATAGTTGCGTACGTCATAAGCATTGTTACCGAAAGCCCAATTTTTCTCCAAGAACGAACTAGCCATGGCAAACTTTGAGAGGTGATAGCTGGAGTATAGGTGGCTGGAGTCGGCTGCCAACCCCTGAAGGCGCTGATGAGATTGAATACAGATTAAAGTATTCTAATGCTGATATTCTGAGGATAACCAAGAGCATTAGGCTCAGAAGTGCGATCAGGAGTCAATATCTAAAATACATCGGACGTATATGCCGCTGCTCCAACACTGATGACAAAAAATATGTTGTTCGCGAAAGCCAAGAGGCCATACCATCGTGACCCTTGGGATCAACATATCAAGGATGCTGAATGTCTCAATCGAACAGGCGAAGAAAACAACGCAATTGAAAGCTGGTTTTGCTGCATTGATTGAACGTCAGTTCAACCATGCAACTCCGTGGCGACATGATTACTGATTGGAGGAATCTATTGAATGAATGAAAAAAGCGCGAAAACTACGCATTAGATTCTCTTGAAATTTTCAGTGAGTGCTCCTGCCATGCTCCTCTGTACAATAAAACAACAATGCCAGCGAATTTTTCATTTCATAGACACTTTAAACTATATAATGTATATAAGTATAATAAGGTATATTATAAGCTCTTAAAAACTTCGAATATAGATCTTCTTTCGACAACAATGAGATATATTTCTCGGGCTTTTTCCCGATATATTCCAACTACTTGCAATTAGGAACAACATTGCACAGGGTAGGGGATTTTTCTTGCTAAAGTGGTAAAAATGTATAATTCAAGTGTGGATGATTTTTGAGGGCAGTGTAATAACAGGTTTTGTCCAAGATTGTAGTTAGTAACCGAGGCCAGAGGACCTACTTAGTTTATTCATGATAGCCGTCGTTATTTAACACTAAAACAATAGTATTCTAGAAATGCAAGGTATCTACTCTATATAATAACCGCGGCACATCAAAGCGAATCGATGCATCAATGAACTAACTTTTTAAACTTATATCAACTTTTCTGTTCTAAAGATGACCGGTTTCGAGGAAATAGAGACTTCGATCGTGGAAGAGGAAGAGGAAATCGAGATTTTAACCGCGGGAGAGACCAACCAAGGTATGCCATTTTATTTAAATGTATTCTGTTCATCTATTACAGTACAAACGTACGGGAATGTGGGAATTTTTTTATAATAATTCATTTTATAAATAATTCATGAGGAAAATTCAAAAGAAATTAAAGTTTAATCAGTGTCTTTATATGTGACAAAGATACCTCCTGATTTACATAAACTTTAGCTTTGATTTTCTTGGCTTAGACAACGTTATTTTTCAAACTTACTACGCCAATGAACTTACCAAGTGGTTCGTTTTTGAAGCCGTTCAATAAACTCGCAGTTCGTGTTTTATCAGATATAAAAACACTCGGCTTCGCCTCGTGTCTTTATATCTGATAAAATACTCCTGCTAGTTTATTAAACAGTACGTCAAAATGAACATACAATTTTATATAAGGAATACTAATGAACATACAATTTTATGTAAGGAATACTAATGAACATACAATTTTATATAACGAGTACTAATGAATATACAATTTTATATAAGGAATACTAATGAACATACAATTTTATATAACGAGTACTAATGAACATACAATTTTATATAAAAAATCCTAATGAACATACAATTTTATATAAAGCATACTAATGAACATAACAACCAATAACGAAACCGTTAATAATTAAACCGTTCAATAAACTCGCATCACGTGTTCTATTTTATATTGCATTTTAATGTTGTTTCTTTTGAATTTTTATTGCTCTAGATTTAGGGGCCCTGATCGAGACATGTATCCTCCTCGTTTTCAGGAACCTGGACATCGTCCGTTTCCAGCAGGACCGCTCCCTCCTAATTTACCGCCTCCTCATCTGCGTGAGTTATATTTTTTTTCAATAAACAGTGTCGCGTTTTACAGTGAAAATATAAAAACATTTACATATCCGATTCTATAGTTTCTTCTGTGTTTTTGTGGTCCCCGTACGGCCCAATGAACTCGTGGATTTTGAGTTATGCTCATAAAAGCGTAATTTAGCTCTTTACGGAATTAATCGCCATACAATGGTTATTTCTTGCACGTTGAAACGTGCAATTTATATTAGCGAAACTGTACAGTATAGCTGCGTCCATTGTTGTCCATAACTGCTTTTTGCCCCTATTATTTTAAAATCACCATTTTCAGACAATTCTGACCAAAAGTCCTTGAGACATCAAACGAGAGTCGTTTAAAATACAGCAAAGTGTGTCATCAATTTTAGCCAGGATTGTAGTACGTTCTCACAAGGTTGCGGGGTCGAATTCTGTCTGGGGACTAGGGATATTTCCTGAGTACTTACAGCTTGACTAACAAACTGAAAACGTTAAGAATGATAAAATTTATTCTGGAAGTGTCTGTTCTGATAGGAATATAGCTCTTGGATCAAATGTTAGTTATTATTTTCTTCTCTTGACAACTCCAACACTCTACGACTTGTACGCTGTACCTTCTTATTTTCATTAATTATTTCGAGTTATGCATGGGAGTATCGTCATGCTTTAACCTGAATAGATTTCGACTCTTTTGTTAAAAGTTTCAGAATAATATATTAGCTGATTATGTTCCTCAAACTAGAATGTCGTTCTTTTTAGGTCCTCCTATGGGTAAAAACATTCATGTCAATCCTCGTTTTATGGCTCCAAGACCTGGATTTGATGGTAAGATAGCGATATAGAAAAATACGTCTGCACATCAAGCTATCGTAAATGCACGTATTGATTAAAATACGTTCTGTACAAGTCATACACTATTTAACGTACCTTGTTATCTTATTCATTTATTGTTCTTATTTCACTACAGGTCCTCCACGTCCACCTCTCCAAATGCCACACCCACCACTGCATCCACTTCCCCCGCAAGCTTTGCCACCCAGGCCATCACCTGACATGGGAATGCCACCTATTCAACCACCAGTTAGACGATTTCCTGATGGAAATCCTAGTTTTCCTCCCTCTATGTCTTTAACCCCCGAAATGCCACAAAGAGTAAGAATTTTGTTCTAATTTTTAAATGTTGTGTCATATCGTACAACCGACTATACAAATACCGTAAAATCTCAATTTTGATGCCGGGTTTCTAGAACTTTATGAGGTTATTGAAGGACTTATAAACGGGTTTAAACACGTCAATAGAAAATTTATTATTATTATTATATTATTATTACTATTATTATTATTATTATTATTATTATTATTATTATATTATTATTATTATTATTATTATTATTATTATTATTATTATTATTATTATTATTATTATTATTATTATTATTATTATTATTATATTATTTTTTAAATTAACAGCATACAGCATTTACAGCATACTATTTACAATTTTACCCAACTTTAAAATTATGTAGACTGTTATATTATATATAAAAATATATAATAATATATAATATATATTATAAAATTATTATATTATTATTATTATTATTAATTATTAATTATTATTATTATTATTATTATTATTATTATTATTATTATTACTATTATTATTATTATTATTATTATTATTATTATTATTATTATTATTATTATTATTATTATTATTATTATTATTATTTATTATTATTGTTATTATTATCATCTTACAGTTCATGGCATCTATAAAATGAAACACGCGATGCTGAAATATAAATTTCATCGTAACGACACGAACACCAACTCGAATGCGAATACCGTCAAATTTCAAAAGGCTACGTTCGAACCTGCCTCATACCCTGGAACAAAATATTTGTGTACTTTCCGGCCATCCTCAATATCTATTGCAACTCATTGCCAGCCGCTTTAATGTTCACCGGGTTTCCAGACAACTTAATTCTAGGGACTATGTTTCAAATTACGTTTTATTTTTCACTAAGAATAGCTTTATGTCGAAGACTAATTCGACAAATATAACAATAATGTGTAACACTTTGAACTATAGGTCAAAAACAAAAACGCTTGAATAGTAAGTCTGAAGACGTTTTGGGCTTGTGATATACTGTACGGTTCCATATGTTGGAGTAGGGGCTATTAGAAGTTGGGAGTTCACGAGTGGTCGTGCTATAGCTGTTGCGGTTCATTACCATTTGTTTTTCACTTCAGTTTGTTCCACCGCCACAGACAACTCCAGGTCCTCCATTACGGAGGATGTTACCTCCAAATCAGATGCCGCTGCCTGAACCCATGAATCACCAGATGCCCGTACGTAGTCAGGCACCCGGACTGCATCCTCCTCCACAGTTTAATCATCCTATGCCACCCGCCATGCAGGCTGATGCCCATCGCAATGTACAACCTGTAGTCCAGCCGTCACTAAACAATACCCTTGCAAGAGCATCATACGAGGTTGATCGCATGCTCCTTGGAAATAGAGTGGTGAACAACGAAAGAGCGGATTTGGCGGCTTTGTATAACACACAAGCATACATGGCAAGACAACAACAGTACCCAGCTGCCATGCAACAAATGTACGATATGAACTGGCAACAACAGCTGCGCCGGGAGCCAGGTTACGAGAGAGAACCTGCAGAAGTTCCTGCCAAGGTAAGACAATTTGGTTGACGTCCATTTCAATTCTCGATATGACGTCACATACAGTAGACTTCGGGTAGCCTATCTGAAAACTCGCACGATAGCTTGTCGAAGTTCCGTGGAGCTTCTCAGATCTTAGAAGTAGATTCTGATTGACCAAATCACAAGCCTTGTCTTATTCCAGTTAAAACTTGTCTCTCTGGCAATCCTCGTAAGATCAAATAATACAATGAAATAAACCATTATGAATCATACGATCGCGAGTACTCGTTGAACCACTCAAAATCTACTTCTCAGATCTATAAGAAGCTCTTTTCTTGCAAGTTTTCACAGACTGAATTTCAGAGTGTGTATGAAGGCCCATTTACACTACGCTTGATTTTTGGTACGGCTAGGTTAAATTGTTACCCGTACCAATTTTATCCGTGCTCGGACCTTGTAAATAGGTAGTCCGAGCACAGGTAAAATTGGTACGTGGACCATTTTTATCCGAGCCGTACCAAAAATTGAGCGTAGTGTAAATGGGGCTTCAGGCTGTACACAGGCTAACTTCGGGTAGTAAAATACAAAATTGAAATCAACTGTCTTACTTAAAAAAAGCATCATTGTGACAGTTATGTTTAGGTTTAAGGTTAAGGTAGGATGTTAGAAGTTTAGTCGTATTTAGAATTCTCAAAAACTGACCAATCACAGCATGTGTAAGACGCAATCTTCTAATAGTAAGTATAGGTCTGTCTTCGCATTACGTTTCAAAGCAGAAAAAAATGTTTATTAAAGGCACAGTGTCACCATGGCGCAAACTTGAAAAATTCAAGTTCACATGATTAAAATTACATCACACACGTCAAAGCTTGGACTAAATAGTCCATATGAAAATGCACTAATGACTTACTCTTTTAACGTTTTAAGAATATTATTCCTTTCCTTTGCACACAAATGTAATTAAAGTCTCGCGCAAAACTATTAATTAAGCGTAGTATATATACATGTCGTGGGTTCAATTCCTGCCGGAAGGCCTGTGTAGTTGCATTTTTTGCAACTGGTCCCGTTTTGTCTTAAAATGTATATATTCTACACTCGAATTTTCCTTCACCCAAAAAGCTTAGAACATCCTATGTAATCGAGTGAAATGCCCAATGTTACTTATAATATATTAATTAAGCGGTTATTTAATACCTGACGCTGTGCCTTTAAAGTTGTTATTTTTCATGTTTTAGCACTCTCGTGAAAGAGCCAACCGGACGTACAGCGACCACAGTGATCTCAGTAGCCGTTCCAGATCTGGTTCGTTCTCGGACTCTCGGTCAAGATCTTACTCCCGTTCTCCTTCAAGATCATGGAGTCGGTCCAAATCTCAATCGCTGTCACCTTCACCCGTTCGCTCATGGTCCAAGTCTCCGTCAAGGTCTAGATCAAGGTCTCCTGTCGTCCGTGCCCGCTCTTCCCCGAAGCGCGAGGTCAGGCTGACTAGAAACGTATCTCCCATGAGACGCGTAGAGCGTTTGTCGAAGAGAAACAGAGAGCCTCGTAGAGAACGAGAGCCGAAGAAAGAGAGAGGACGACATGTTGAGAAGCCAGTTATGAGAAATGACGTGGAGCGAGCGCGGGACAGACCAGCGCGATTGAGACGAGATACTCGTGGAGGACACGAGAGAGGAAGGGACAAGGAACGAGTGCGTGAGGAGGTGGAAAGACCAAGAGGTGAACGTGAGAGAGTGGGGATTGGTAGGGAAAAGCCAAGAGAAAGAGAAAGAGAAAGGGAAAGGGAAAGGGATAGGGACCGAGAGCGGAGTAGGAATGCTGAAGGTGGGAACAGGGAGAGAGCGGGTAGGAGGTCTAAGACGGAGACTCGTGGAGAAAGAGAATCTCATGGGAGCAGCAGGGTAAGTGGTGTTATATCTATTGGTATTTCAAGATTAGATATTTAAAGTGCCTATGAAACGAAAATTAAGTTTGTCTTATTTGAAAGAACACCCGGGGAGCACGGGTGGCGTGTGCTGTTAGGGCGCTGCCTCTCACCAATAGTTAAGCCCAGTCGGACGGGGTTAGTACTTGGATGGGTGACCGTTCCGGAATAACCCCGTACTCCACCAGCTTGGGACTTATATGAGTAGAGTTTAGTTGGTCTCTCCTGTGCTCCGAGGGTTTTTCGCCGGGTTCTCCGGTTTTCCTCCCTCCGTAAAATCAACACTTAGGTTTTAGTTGTCTACACAGAGGAGTTTGGTGTCAATTGGGACGAAAGTTCTGTTCCTCTCTCTCCTCCCACACGGATATTTAAAATTCAAATTCAAACACTTAAAATGATAGAGTAACATATTTTGCAGTTTTTCGTTTCCTTTCTTCGTTCTTGAGTTTGTTTGATGTAAATGTCGCATGTTGCGACGTCACACGTGCATAATGAGTTATCGGAAAACGTTATATATCTTTGCTATTGTCAAATATAATCACTTGAAAATCTAACTCTTTAACACACGCACAGGCTTCCCTCGAATTATTTTGGTTTGATAATAGCAAAGATATCTAACTCTTTTCAACAACTCATTATGCACATGTGGCGTTAAAATGTTTAATTTGCATATCAAACAAACTGAAATATCTCAAGAACGAAGCAAGGAAACGAAAAACTTCAAAAGATGTT
The DNA here is from genome assembly GCA_964035015.1 of Corallium rubrum. NCBI lineage: Eukaryota > Metazoa > Cnidaria > Anthozoa > Scleralcyonacea > Coralliidae > Corallium > Corallium rubrum. The sequence goes on from OZ035998.1 coordinate 38,061,717, forward strand.
ACTTTATCATTTTAAGTGTTCTTTCATATAAGACAAACTTGATTTTCGTTCCATGATAGACAAATGAACAATAGAAATGAACCAGTGATTGACCAACCAAGGCATCAAACAACTAATTCAATTAATTAATCAATCAATTATCCAACAAACAAATAATCAAATAGACAAACCAATCAATCACCCAATTCAATCAACCAAACGACCACTCAACTAATAAATAAATAATTCATTAATTAAGTCAATCAATTAATCAATAATTGTTCAAATTAGAATCTAAAACGCAAACACAGGTCTCAGTCATGCTCTGATGAAGTCCCAAAGATCTAAATTACTAAACATATAATGCAGAGTAACACCAAAGTAGTTTATTTATTTATTGATATTTAGTCATTATTATATGTTTAGTAATTTAATTCGCTGATCTTTGTGACTTCATCAGAGCATGACTGAGTTTTGCGTTTTGGATTCTAATTTGAACAATTATCGATTTCTGATAATAGATTAATGACAAACCTGCATTCTAGTTGACTATTGTTTTGTTTTGTTTTGTTTTGTTTTGTTTTGTTTTGTTTTGTTTTGTTTGATAATGACATCTAATCTCCTCCATAATTTGCCGTTCTTTTTAGCACTCCCGTAGAAATTCTGCTGATAGAAAGTCTGGTGTTTCATCAACGACAGATGGCAAAGGGAGCAGAGTTGTTGCCACCAAGTCCAATACTTCTGGCAAGCCTTCCAATCGTATCGTAATTGGTTCACTTCCTGATTCTATTACTCCGTTTAAACTCAAGGAGTTACTTGCTACTATTGGGCCAATTGAGGTAAGGATAACCGATTAAGAATATACGAGCTGAAAAAGTTGGTTGTCTGGGATTCCTTTCTACAGAAGCAGGACCATGTTTGCTTAACATGGTTATCACTGTTCTTGAAAGTTCCAGGACGTCTTTGAAATTCAAAACATTATTTTGTACAATTCTGCAAAACAACAATATAGTTCATGTAACATTAGTCCACATTTTGTCAGTAGTGATTAAGTCCGTATATTCATTCCAATGCAGTCTCTCAGTATTTTGTAATGTTAGCTTTCAGCTTCGTAAGGCGCATATATGTGGTTTTTGGGTAGCGCCGCAAGGAGGCAAGAAAATCACGAGGAAGCGTCTGCCCGCATACCATAAGCGCTTGGGAACGAGGCTGGTAACCTTTGATACTTGACAATCTGAAAGTACGTACCTATTTTTTCCCTCAACTTTTTAGGGAGCTTTAAGTTTGTTGAAAAATATTAAGAATTATTTCATAGGCACTTTATAGTTATTCATATTAGGGCCGCCGTATAAATAGGTCAGTTTGCGCGTATGTAAGGCTCGTCTTAAGGTGGCTCCATACAATTTCTTGAAAAATTGAAAATACAAGTTTGAGAGTCCAAAACACGTGGTTAAACAATTTGGGAAAAGAATAAAACTAAATGTTGTGCATAGTTAAACAGTCGGACAATCAAAAACTGCTACCAAATAAATAGCAACAGTTGTTGCTATGGCAACAATGACGTTTCAAAATGGCTGCCAATTACTCTTCAAAGTAATTTAATTCGACAAAAACTTTGGTGACCCCAATTTTTTTTTCATTAAAACTTTTCTTGAAGTATGAGTAATCAATAGGCTGATTTTAAAAAAATTCTGTAGAAGGAATAATTTTTTCCCTGGAAAAATCATGTTTGTTAATTTTTAAAAAATTTCGTTCTACAGAATTTTTTTTAAATCGGCCTATTGATTACTCATACTTCCAGAAAAGTTTTAATGAAAAAAAAAATTGGGGGTCGCCAAAGTTTTTTCCGAATTAAATTACTTTGAAGGGTAATTGGCAGCCATTTTGAAACGTCATTGTTGCCATGGCAACAACTGTTGCTATTTATTTGGTTACAGTTTTTGATTGTCAGACTGTTTAACTATGCACAACATTTAGTTTTATTCTTTTTTGGAATTGTTCATGCATGTGTTTTGGACTCTCAAACTTGTATTTTCCATTTTTCAAGAAACTGTGTGGAGCCACCTTAAGGCCTGGCCAAACGCTTTCAACATTTCATTCAACATCGTTCAACATTGTTGAATTCAACATGTTGAAAGCGTTTGGCCACCCCTGTTGAATGATGTTGAACGTTGTTGATTGGTGTTGAATGATGTTGAACGAAATTTGAACATATAAATAAGTTTTGTGGAAACACCACGTAAAATATTTCTTTGCACAAAACTTATTTATATTACTTTATCGCCATGAAAACTTTCAAAGAATAAATTTGAACATGTTCAAATTTTCGTTCAACACGCGTTCAACATTTCTATTGTTCTCAAAATGTTGAAAGGTGTTGAACGCATTTGGCCACATTTCATTCAACTTTGTTGAACAGAGACATGCGCCATGCGGGACAATGTCGATTCCAGCTTTTGTGGTACCCGCGTTCAATTAATTGTCATTCATGAATGTTGAACAATGTTGAATTCATTTGGCCACTCGTGCATTCAACATTATTCAACATCGTTCAATAATGTTGAATGATGTTGAATGCGATGTTGAAAGCGTTTGGCCAGGCCTTTATGTAAGCTGCGTCTTATCGGCTCTCGTATAAACGGCCCTATTGTGAATGAGAGTACATGTGTCAAACATCAATCTCAAACTCATTAATAATTCATAAGGAAAACACAAAGGAAATCAGTACCGTGTCGGTGGTTTGGATATCGGAGGAAGAAATTACATAACTTAAGCAAACTTTTACCCCGATTTTCTCTTAAAATACTGATTTGTTTGAGATGCTATATCATACACTCGGAGGAGTGTTTCATCAGGATATCCAAACACTTCGAAGTTTGTTCAAAAACCTTGGCTTCGCCTCGGTTTTCAACAAACGTCTCAGTGTTTGGATATCCTGATGAAACACTCCTCCTCGTGTATGATATACTACATCTTAAATTTATTTTCTACAGCAACTGAAGATGTCAACTACGAAACACAAAGCCTTGGTCACGTTTGAGAAAAACGAGCACGCTTTAGCTTGCAGACGCAAGTTTCACAGGTATGTGTTTCACCATTATATACGTAAACATTTGCTCTAACACAGTTTTCGACTTTTCTGAAATCTTGCAAAAGAGGAATCATGAAAAGAGGTATACTATTTAACCTGTGAAATAACGGTAGTGTGCTGCGTAGGCAGTGTTGAAATACAAATCGAAACATAGTAAGGTTTGAGTACTGCCGAAATTCTTCAACGTAGTTTCTAACGTTTCGAGTGAATGGCCCTCGTCTAACCTTACTATATTTCGATTTGTATACTATTTAACGGAACTTAATTTCATGCCAGGTATAGCTTTTACTTTAAAGTGTATATGAAATGAAAATTAAGTTTGTCTAATTTGAAAGAACTCTTGATATTGTAAAGTAACATCTTCTACAGTTTTTCCATATCTTACTTCATTCTTGAGATATTACTATTTGTTTGATATGTAAATGACACACTGCATACGTCACATTGTATAATGAGTTGTTGGAAAATTAGGAATATTGTTGAAGTTATCGAACAAAGTCACACGAAACTGGGCATGTAGGTGTATTTGACGTATGCAGTGTGATCATTTACATATCAAACAAATAGTAAGATCTCAAGAACGAAGTAAGATATGGAAAACTGTAGAAGATGTTACTTTGCAATATCATGAGTCCTTCCAAATTAAACAAACTTAATTTTCATTTCATATACACTTTAAGCTATGTTTTCGTAGTAGCTGGTAATAATGAGGTGTCAACGTTACGGTTGCGTATTCTATTATTGGAGGTACACGCGGGAGGATAAAGGCTTATGGTATAGTTACATTCAGCAGAATGAACACCGTTGCCAAACGTTGTACGCATGCGTGAATTTAGTGGTCGTAGCTCAAAAAAAAGAGCGGGAAACTCTATTGGGCGTCAACAGGGGCGTAGGAACCGAGGAGGCAAGTGCCCCCCTCCCCGACTTTGTCGTAAAGTGCCCTTTTGGCAAGAGAAAAGTGTCTTTTTATGATAAAACACGTGCCTTAGTGTCTTTTTGCAGTTCTACTCCCCAAACAAAACGCCATTTTGAAACTGTGCCCCTCCAACATCAACTTTCTTCCTACGCCACTGGGGTCAAGCCAACGTTTTTTATTACAAGAGGAAATCTTTGTATAACTTGGTTATTAACATTGTAACGTATTCAGAGTTATGAATGTTTGTGTATTAAACAGTCTTTTCTCGCTGATTGTTCCCACATTTTTCGTTGTGTTTGCTCCTGCATATTCACACATGCGCGAACTGTTGGTAGCGGTGTTGACAGAAAAAAGTACGTGAAAACAGCTTAGCTAGATCTAGAAGGCAAATAGGGTATCACTCATCTTTTTAATCTTTTTTCTCTTTTTTTGTGTAAAGTTGTTTTTGTTTGTAGTTTTGCTTATTTTTTTATTTATATCCTGTCTCTGCGTTTGTTTCTGCGTTTGCGGTTGTACGAAGCCCCAATAGCTTATTTGGCGGATAAGTCTTAAACATATTACAGTGCCATCCATGCTTTGAACAAATGAACTGAAATTTTTTTCGCGAATTGGCACTATTCGGTAGATGACTCTCTATTCAGCGGATAAAATTTAAGTTTGGTTGTTAAGCGGATTAAATTTAAGTTTGGTTGTTAAGCGGTTAATTTAAGCGGATAAAATTTAAGTTTGGTTGTTAAAAGCGTGAATGACACTGTTATGTTTTTAAGACTTATCCGCTGGATAAGCTATCCAGGCTTCGTACAACAGGACCCTGATCTTGTTTATGTCTGTTCGTGTTTGTGTTTACCACCACGTTTGCATTTTCGTTTGTTCACCTTTCTATGACGTGTTTGTGTTTGTGTTTGTGTTTGTGTTTGTGTTTGTGTTTGTGTTTGTGTTCGTGTTCGTGTTCGTGTTCGTGTTCGTGTTCGTGTTCGTGTTCGTGTTCGTGTTCGTGTTCGTGTTCGTGTTCGTGTTCGTGTTCGTGTTCGTGTTCGTGTTCGTGTTCGTGTTCGTGTTCGTGTTCGTGTTCGTGTTCGTGTTCGTGTTCGTGTTCGTGTTCGTGTTCGTGTTCGTGTTCGTGTTCGTGTTCGTGTTCGTGTTCGTGTTCGTGTTCGTGTTCGTGTTCGTGTTCGTGTTCGTGTTCGTGTTCGTGTTCGTGTTCGTGTTCGTGTTCGTGTTCGTGTTTGTGTTTGTGTTTGTGTTTGTGTTTGTGTTTGGTGTTAGTGTGCGTATTAAACGTGAAGTGTTGTTTTAACACCCTTCGCAACAGCTGTATTGCCTACAGTAAAACTCGCCGTGTATTGTATAGTAGCCATCGATGTGTGTGATGTGAGAAACAACATGAATTCACCAAATATTTTGCTAATTATTTTTTGTTAAACAATGGGCGGGCGGCTATTACCAGGAGCGTCTTTTCCAGAGGATGAAACGTTATTTCAACGTTATGTCAAATAAAGTCTCTAAGAGTTCGTATATGCAATGATACTAATTTAATATCATTGCATAATTTGAGATAAAAATAACGGCGTTTAGATGACCTATCCATTTTTTACGTCAAATCGTGAAAATCATGCAGGTAAAAAGAAAATTCCACTGTTCCTTAGAGTCGACCATTTTGCAAACGAAAATGGCGGCATAAAATACGAGAACGATAAGGGAGTGTCCATTATTTATAGCCGGGGATTTGGTACCGAAGAGAAATGGGTTGAGGGAATCACATTTTTGACAGTAAAAGGTTGGATTTAAGAAATAGACATTTTCCATGTTCCTATAGAGTTATAGAACCACGAGGTGAAGTTTGGGAGAACAAGAAATTACAGTGGGATTCCACACTATTTCGAGTTCTATAATATATGTTTCTATAACTCTGTAGGTACACGGAAAAAATATTTCGATTTCCTTTATAAAATAACCCGTCAGAAAGAGATTAAACGTTAAAATTAATCTAAATAAAAAGCGTAAATACTCATTACCCCCATGTATGGGGTATTGGATGGCGTAGTGGATGGCGTTTAACGGTGTTTCTGTACAAATTTTAATTAGAATGAGGCGTATTGGATGGCGTAATCCATCCATGTTTTCCATAGAGTTATAGAAACACGGCTTTTAACCAATCACCGCTTGGGTTTTCAAAATGTCATTTTATAAAATCTTTTATGTTGCAATATAAATATTGGTCAACAAATTGCAACACATTAACAGTTGAAGTATATCAGTGACTTGTCTATAGTTACAGCACTAGTAGTGATACAACAAAACTCGAATTTGTTTGATCATTGACATTGTTACGTAAAACCTCTTAACGTGTGTACGCGTTGACGAAATACTATTGTCGGTTTCGTTCTGCTTCTCAGCGCGCGGTTCGGAATTTCGTTGCCGAGTTTTAAAGTACGTTTCCAAATTTGGAAATTGGTTATGAAGTTCTATTCGAAGTTCGCCTGTTACGAGAAACATCCGGTTGACCAGACTTACTCTTGATGCGATTTCATTAGGAAAATATGAGATTGATCATTCTGCAATTTCAAACTACCAACTGCGTAAAGAATGGCTCAAAGCTGAACCTCGAATCGAACATTCGAACTTCAAAACGAACTTTGACATCAACATTCGAGTTTGGAAACGTAATTGGAAACTTGGCTACGAACTTTCGAACCGTGCGCCGAAATTGAAGTCTAAAACATTGTTCATCTGTAATTGTGTGTACAACATTCACATATAAGACTGCGTTTACACTAGAGCAAAAGTATCCGGATTCACATTGTTTTTCACCTCATGGGAATGAAAAACAATGTGAATCTGGATATATTTGCTCTA